>APFE031548599.1:0-29431 GCA_000404065.3 Pinus taeda
TTTAGTAGAAATTTAAGCTAAGATAGAAATATAAGAAAATATCATAACTTACCACTTTTATTTGATTCATAAATCTTTATATGGATTAAATTTTCTTTTACATAGAATCCAAGGAAAGCAATAAAACTTGGGCCAAAGAGTACCACATAATGCATACATCTAAGCCCCAGAAAAACTTCTCAACATGACCCAAACAACTTTGATCTTGTGAGAAACTGAGAAATCTAACAAAAAAAGCTAACAAAAGTAAAGAAGAAATATTACCCTCACCTAGTTGCCATGTCATCTCTTCAATACATTTCTCCAATTTGTTCTTTGCTTCCTTTAATGCCCTGGTTTCCCTAGTAGTCTAGAAGAAGAGAATCTCTTAGTTAAAAGAAAAAATTCATTACCTTGACCTACTGTAGAAGCATGTGAAAGGAAATTGTCCCAAATCATGACAAGTGTGGATGAATCAAGATAAACATAACCTTAATACTGAAATCAATTGAAAATGCAACTTGTCTCTTCTTATTAGATAACAAGACACTAATGTATACAATAAAAAATAAATATGTCTATGATAATAATTGAAGAATTTGCTCAAAAATAGCAATATTTTTGTTTGAAAATACAAAATAAGATGAATCTTCACATACAATCTTTTAAAGGAGATAAGATAGAAAAGGATGTGATAATAAGCTCAACATCTTAAGTTTTTTAAGCTCCTTTCTTGCAATCCTTGATCTCCAGACACACTGTAAATCAAGTGTTGCTTGCTTCTTCTTCTTATAAGATGCATGAGCTTTGTATGTACACCATTTAGCTTGAAAAATACATTAATCTTTTAGCTATCCAAATATTAAGTCTGAGTGATAAAAGGAAAACAATCTCTCTAACATTTTGTAATCTCATCATTTCTCCAACTCTATCCTTGCCACATAGAACCTATTTCAAAGCTAACAAGCAACAAAAAATAAATTCAAAAAGTCAAGCTTTTGTCTCCTTCATTCGAATTGCCATAGACAACTTTCTCCATATATTAATATAGCTCATATTGTGTTCTCAAGTAAAATGAATTGTATTTCAATTTTCAAAATAATAGCTATCAATTAACAATTGTTTGCATCTAATTACTATAGGAGAATGACATACTTGGATAATAATTTCACCTTTACTTTGTCGTCAAAATCAATATTCATTACGAGAAGTCATTGCTCAAAATCATGTCTGGACAATAATAACCAACAATCGACGTTTAAAATGGGTTCTCCTAGCTAGATGCCCACACAGTTTCTTTTTGTATTTATATTGCAGCAACCTCCCTCTTCATGTTTTCATAAAGCTTAAGTGCAAGCTTGCCTACAAATTTAATGGATGAGAAACAAATGAACTTATAGTGTTTCATGCAAAATTGATAATTGAAGATAGATAAAAATAGAATAAACAATAGACAAAGATATTGGCAAAAAGGAACAAGCAACCCATTTCAAACCATAGAAGCTCAAAGATCAAAGGTTTTGAAATAGGCAAGCACAAAATACCTCTCCATAAATCTTGGACTCTTAGCTAGATGTGTGTGAACTTGGTGCTAGATGAGTCTCGCTGCCTGTCCCAATATTTCAATTCTTTAAGCATCTAACTCACCCATCTATCTAGCTCTTAGGAAAACCTTGTACAAACTTGATAACCTTGTCACACAGTTTTTTCATCATAGTTGTAGCCAATTAAAAAGGTATAACAACAAAGGGTGAAGCCTAAAATGTTTATCATTTTTCAAACACAACATCAAACTTTATGAGAAGGAACTTCGTTAACTTGGAAGCACATGACATGCAAAAATCTACCCCTCCAAACTTCCAAGGAAAGAATGCCAAAACAATTTAGGAATTCATCAAATGCTCATTTAGTGATATATCCATCGCAACTAATCCAAATTGTCTCCAGGACACCCTAGAATATGAAAATGCAGAGTTTATAGACAAGAAGATGTTGGTCATAAATATATCTTCCTTTAATGCATATTATGTATTTGAGCTTAAACTGAAGCAAAAAGTGCCAATTTTTACTTACGCCACAGCGTAGTTGTTGTAAGGCATTGAAATTCTTAAAAACTCCTGTTTTGAGGACACTATTTGGTTTTACACATCTGATATAGTGAGGTTCCATTGTGTAATTCAAGTTTTCCACAAGTGTTTGTAATTGTTGCTGGAATACCCATAGCCACAATTAAAACGTATGTGATCACAAACAAAATTCTAACAAAGGGATACAAAATGTTAATTTTAGCAAAGGACTATATTTTATAAAATACATCTCTATGGCCTTTGCAAGTTGAAAGATCGTAACCTATAAAATGCGTGACAAATACATAGATCTAACAAACATGTAAGGGAACCTGTGAACAAAACCAAAATCAAACAAAAATTCATAATAGCAACCTTTGTTTCTTGTGGTTTCCCTCCAAGTCTTGTCTCGAGAATCCTCAGTTAGACAACCCTTTCACAAAAACTCAAGAAAAAGATTTTTGGCCTCCTCAACTCTCTCTTCATTGCCAAACCCCTCTATTAATACATCATATGTCACAACATCAACCCTTTTACCTCTTTCCACCATAGCTTGGACGAGCTTTTGAGCTTCCTCCAATTTCTTCTTTTTGCATAAAACCCCAAACCATTTATTATAAGCAATAAAATTTGGTTTAAAGCCAACTTCAATCATTCTGCCAAAGATATTCAAGGCTTCTTCTAGTTTCCCAATTTTGAATAATTCTCTATAATTTGTATGAGGAGAAGAGTTGGGGAAAATCTTACATTCTTCAAGTAACTGGTCAATCTACTTTTCAATTTTTGCACTCCCAATAAAAATAGCCTTAAAAGGAAGTTAGTTGTGTAGATCATGGAATAAAATAGAATGATGAAATGCCCACATGGGTAGTGTTGTCGCCTAAGATGTACACCTAAGTGCGGGAAAAAATTTCAACCCCACAAGCTATATTCCTGTAAGGCACAATGCTCAGATAAGGGGTTTTCATCTATTCCCAACTCTCTTTGTTTAAGCTCTCTCCTAAGCAAGCTAAGTGGGGTGGTCCCTAAGGATGATTATTAAAGGAATGCTTGTTGAAGACAACAAATTCTAGGAGATACAAGGTAAGGAAATTACCATCAATATAACTTGAATTAAGGATTAATTAGCAAGTATGATGATTAATGAGCAATGAAGATATCAAAATATAGTTTCAATTAAGTCAATGTGGCATTCAATAAGATAAAATGTAAGAGACCAGTGCCTTATAAACGATGCTCAAATAGAGATACAATACTTGCAAAATAAGAAATTGAAACTTCAAGTTACATGATATGCAATGTTGCAAGACTAGGTTAGTAGAAGATGATAGCACAATATTGGAATATGAGCAACATGATAGAACTTGCAAGATGCTAAAAAAGATAGAACAATATCAAAGGACAATGAGCAAGTAATATAATGAAATAAGTAAAATGAGATGCTCACAAATAAAAAAATGCAATATGAAGCAATGTTAGATGAATGAATGCAAGATTAAACTATGTGCGATTCAAATTATCTTGGTTGATTTTCATTTATATGCCTAATCTATGGTGAAGTTTCCCCTCAATTTCTCAAAATTTTGTAAGGATTGATGTAAACTAAAAGAAGGATAGGCCAAGGAGGTGCTTATTCCATCATTAATGATGTCCACCTAGCCTCCTTGAGAACCCACATGCCTTTGTTCCTACAAGGGCTCATCCACAAGATAAATACGAGGTCACGTGTTTGAACCTTTTCTCCAAACTCAAATTTATCAAATCGAATGAAAGTTAGGGAAGTTGGTCCTAAAATTTCTATCAACGAAGCTTATGCTTGGAGGTAAATTTTAAATATGCAAACCTAGATCTAATATGCAAATGAGATTCAAATGGAGTGCAATGCTTCAATGAGATACAATTAGAACAAGTTGCTTCAAAGAGAGAAATACCAATCCTCTTATGATAGGATTATGATAAACACTTAAAGCACAAAATCACAAAGAGATTAGCTTACAACAATGATTCAATGAAGCAATAATATTACTCAATGAAACAAATCGTTATGGAAATAAAACAAGTTCCTTAATAGAAAATTCTCTTAATGTGAAACTAAATTATTGATTAGAATATAATGTCACTTCCCTTATAATATGCCTTTAAGAACGTTTAAGAGAAAATATGAATTTAAGAGCAGAAGTAGTTATTTAAGTGATGGAAGATGAAATTGATAATTAGTGAATTAAAAAATATACTAATTTAACCTAAAACACAAGTGAGATAAAGACAAGAATTACTGAAATTTAAGTTCGATCAAGTAGAAATTAGATCAAATAATTAGCAATGAAGTTTAGGTCTACAATAGCCAAGTGAAACAATTCAAGAGATTAGACTAAAATGCAATGAACATGAAAATGAAACTATCTAATGAGAGCAAGAGAGCAAGAGAAGAAGTTAGATATTAGTTCTAAAGATCAAGATGAAAACTAATCTAAGAACATAGTCACCAGCACAAGAAATCCTCCCTTTTAAATAAGGATGTGGGATACCATGGGAGAGAGAGACCCCAAGCTCTCTCTAAGAAAAATATGATTTTATTAAAATTACAAAGAGAACCCTTTAGATAAAAGAAAGGGTTTTAAACCTCAAGGAGGGCTTACAAAATAGAATTTAAATACCCCTTCCTCAAAGTGTAAATGAGAGAAATTTAAAATGATTTTACAAATTTTGAAATAAGAGAAATTTCTAAAAAAAGAATTGACTTTCCCCAAGGTAAAATCGGCTCAAAATATTTGACATCAGAGCTCAAGGAAAATACGCAAGGGATTAGAAACTTCAAAATTAAATTATAGAGTTAAATATATAATTCCTCCAAATTGAAATTGGGTATTCGCTCAAATTATGGAATTTCTTGTGGCTTCCACAAAATTAATTGTCACATAGGCTCAAGATACGAAGACAACTTCCAAAAGAAATCAATCTGAAACTTCCAAGCCTCAGGTGATGGATTTTGTACTTGCGGCCAAGAGATATAAGCTTTAAGATGTAAACCCCTCAAAATTTTTAAATCTCAAATTTCTTGTAGCTATTTAAAAATTGATTCAAATATTAATTCAAGAAGAGATAACAACCCCAGTACCACCACCAGAACTACCTGGACCCTACACTGTGGAGTAAAAATCGTAGATACTAGCCTTGAGAGTCTATCTGCTTGAGGTAAATGATCTTTATGCATAATTCTATACTAAAGCTGTCATATGTAGATTCAAGGGTTTTTGGCCTAAATCAGATGATTTACACCAATGGATCTTCTCCACATGGACAATGGATTGTGATATTCATCTATGTTCCAAGGGGTTTTTTATTGTCAATTTTGAAACAATCAAGGATAAGTATGTCCTCAATGAGGGACCATGGTTCTGGGGCAACATGGGAATTTTCATGATCCCTTGGTTCCCAGGTTTTGATTCCACCACTATGGTGGTTTCTAAAATTCCTGTTTGGGTCAGGATACACAACCTCCCACTACATTTCTGGTATCACAAAGTATTAGAAAGACTGGGGAATTTGTTGGGAAAATTTCTCCAGATAGATGTGGATAGAGTCTCAAGAGGTATATTCACCTTCGCCAAATTTTTTGTTGAAGTAGATCTTACCTGATAGAATTATTTTGATCCATAACAATATATAATAGACACAACCATTAGATTATGAAAATATGACATTTCGTTGGCTTGGATTTCAACAAATAGATCACCTTCATAGTGCTTGCCCACAAACTACAAAAGACACCAGAAGAAACAATAAAAATCACAGAAACCAAAAGGTTGGCAATGCACAGAACCTTAAGTTGCAACAGTAGAAGAAGTTGAGACAACAGAGAATACTGTAGACAATAATGTGCAGACTATATAGATCAATCCACATAAGGTAACATCGAGCATAACTCTTCATTAACACATCGTCCCAACAACCCTACGTGGAATAATGAGAAGCACACAATAGGGAAAGAAGTTAGTGGCAAAAAACGAATCCATGGTTCAGAGGGATCAGATTTTGACAAAGAATATTTAACTAATACTAATGAGAATCAAATGTGTATTGTAAATTCCACTCCCAACACTGGTGGTTGGCGAAAAGTGCAAAAGAAGAATGGTCGTAAATAATAGATTAGTTTTTTATGGATTCTAAGAAATTAGAACCTATTATTATTGCATATGCTCATTAGCATCTGCAACATGTAATTTTTCTCTTTTTGAATAAAATTATGATTTTTCCAGGGGGAAAAAAGAAGAAGGGAAAACCACCTCTCAAATTGAATCGATTTCCCCAAAAAAAATTGATATGCTAGGAAGAGGAAGAAGACTCCCAGAAAATAATTTGTTCAGCTAGAAACCCTAGTCATCCAATTATTTAAGAGGAAAATCTGCAAGAAATTTTTATGAGGGTTGTGATCAATGAATAGAGGTTTGGAGGTATTTCAAAAAGGTAATTCAATTTATTCGTTAGCCTCCAAAATGACCCCTTTAAAATATGTGTAGATCACTAGAGAGAATCTTAGATATGCAACATAAGAATTAAGTATGTACAAAAAAATGAGCTTTATACACAATAAGGGTTAGTAAAAACTCACAAATTAATTTACCCAAAGAGTGTGAGTACAATTTTTCTCTTGGGTATTAAATAAAAGCTTTAAATAGTCATATTTGTTTAGTAATAACACAATAGTTGAGACAAATATTTTTTTCACAAGAAATGGCTAAGAAACCATTGCAATATTTGTTAGATAAGTCTTTGATAGCAACCAAAGTAGGCTTTTCACTTCTATGTCTTGAAGTTGGTTATTCCAACCAAAGATGTCCCCTAATGCCCAAGATCTGAATAATAGAATGATCTCTACACACTTGAGATAAAATTGTTAGATAACACAATGAAACAAAATATCTAGAGATACATACTATATAAATTAATTAAAAGATGCTTCTCTAAACTCAAAGACTAATGCAAGATACCTGTCCAAATAGTAAATCCATAATCTGGCTAGTGAAATAGCAATAATTTAAATTTAAAACTAGTAGAGAATTAAGAACAAAGTTCATAAAGAATTTACTATAGAAGATATAAGAGGAACACCACCATGAAATGACCCCCAAAGACTAATTTCTAATACAAGATTGTAGTAAAGCTTTAGTAGCCAAGAGCTGAGTTTATGATTGTGTTATAATGGGAAGATTTGAGCTCAATTTATAGAAAAAGTGAGAGATCTAGATACCTCTCCAAGTGAAAATGACTAGGTCCAACGAATTGTACAAATTTGACTTGGTCCTAGAAGAAAATGACTAATTGAAGGCTTGATCCATGGCCAATTAATCTCATCCCTTGATTGCCCACATCGATCTTGAGAATGGAGTTTGATTTCCCTTGAAGATGGTGTTGGATTAACCAAAACTTTTGTCTTAGTCCAAAAAATATTTTTTCTAAATTTTTTCCTTGAAAATTTCTCATTCTACTTAACCGACTTGGACCATCAAATTAAAAAATCGATTTTTCTTGGAAATTAATTCCTTTTCTGGAGCAACAAATTTCTTGTGGAACTTTTCCTTGCTTGATTTGTGGAGATTCCACAAATTTTTACTTGATTCCTTTCTCCAGAAAGTCGTGACATTTTTAATTATTTTCACATGGAGATAATTTTTTTTCTCTCATTTTTTTTTCTCGGCAATTTCCGGCTAATTATTTTTCCATTTTTTGTTGGAAAATAAAAGGTATGACTCTAGAGGGGTTTAAACATATTTTTCCACCCTCAAATTGTGTCTAGATGGAATTTGAGGTGTTGAGTTATAATTTTAAGTACCCATGCCCCTTACAACTTCTATAGAGATTGCTTTTTTACATCTTTACATCAAATATTACATTAAAATTCCATTTGAAAGGGAAATTTTGACAATTAAAAATTGACCTCTAGACATAACCAAATTTTACAAAACTTTAGACATGATGAAGTATGGCATTTTACATTGAATCTATACACTAGGACTCACTTAATACTTTAACATCAAAGCTCACTCTAGCTTTTGGGTATGTGTGGGAGAAAAACTTAACCAATTATTTAGTGTTAAGAAATACACATAACTAGCTAAGGAAAGAAAATCCCTAGAGTGAAAACTCTCTAGCAAAAAATATTAAGCTACCTAGATGTGTTACATGCCTTTATATTCATCATACTAAGATATTTTTTACATCATCCTTGGAGGGATGCAAATTTTGTATTACAACATGACGACTAGAAGTTGCATGATAATGATGAAGTCTGAAAATTCTGACTAATCTGAAAATGATGGAAAACTTTGAAATGTACTGTACTCATGGGGTGTTTGACATTTGAGTGGTCAACACGTGAAAGCCCCTTAGATTCTTTAAAAACATCTACATGTGGATATAGGAGGGATTTTGTAGCTTTAGGAAGATTGATGACATTGTCTACTTTCACTTTTCAAATCACAAAGCACCATAGACTTATACAAATTAACCTGATTAAAAATGGTTCTTCCTGAAAGTTCCAGTTTAGTAGACGAATCTGAACTAACCAAAGAAGTCGATTTCAATATGATGTCATCTTTTTTTATATAACATATTGAGCTTTTATAACCATAATAAAATGTGTTCTTAGAATACTAGTAAGATTACCAAGGAGAAGGTCATACTACTCAATTGGTGAGGGGTCACAATCCACACAATTCATTGACGGCTCGACAACAAAAGTAACATAACATTTGAGTCACACAAAAGTAGAGTGTCTTACTTGAACCATGCAATACCATAAGGATTTGGATGTACCAAAGTAGGGCGTTGAATTTTTTTCAACTCGAGGATGAGAAAAAAGGTTCTTTTGATTGTCATTGTCTATAAACAAACCTAGAGTTGCTTACATCCTCGCAAGGGGTCTTTGGTTGAACTCGTATGCCCAAAAAATATAGTAGGAATTAGATTTCTCCCTAAAACCAAAATTCAATTCTTACTTTATGTTTTAGGGTTAGGTTAGGGTTTATATCAGCTTCACATAATTTTTTCAACCTTAAGTAAGCTAGTTGCCTTGGTAATTGTGCATATTTTTGACCTAAAACTAATATTGTCATAGTAATCTCCATAATCTAACATCCAAACAAGGCACACCATTTGGCATCTATTGTGAGTGGATAATCGTCAAATATGAAGATACTACAAGAAAGGGATCCTACTTTGTCAATACTAGGCTAAAGAGGAAACAAGATTACTTAATAAGATGCCTTTTCCATTTTTATATGGTTAAGTCCTAGATGTACACAGGGTGGATATTCTGGTCAACATCCCAAAATTTCCTACAAACACAAATGGACAATCATCCACACGAATCTCTTTGTCAAATATTGATCAATGTATAAAACTCATTGTCAATAATGTTGTGATTTAGTTTATGTTGTGACACAATTAAATGAGCAATAAGCTATAAGATACCTTCCCTGCATACGATATGCACCTATGGTATACTATGAATCTTTTGTCTCTAAATAAAAAAAACTTTTGCAAGTAGAGAACAACCATAATTGGCACTATAGTGCATCAAACTTCTAAAATAGAGTCCCATATCATGGTTCCCATGTGATTTATTCTTCTTAGTAAGTCGATGTAGAGGGCAAGGTATATGAGAGAAATGGTACATTAACTTCCTATAGAAAATTTTACTACCCAGGAAGTTCTTCAACTATTTAAATGTAGTAGGACATGGCCAATTATTGAGCACTTTAATTTTACCAAGATTTGCATGAACTCCATTATCATTTATGATGAAGCCTACATACTTTACAAGGTTTGGTCAAAGAAGAATTCCTTCATCTTAGCTTACAACGTCTTTTAACAAAGCAAAATCCAACATTACCTATACATGTCGCATATGGGATTCCCAAGTTTTGTTTCAAAATGTCAACTAGATAAATATAAATGTCAACCACTTAAAAATTTGGACTTAGGTTTGAAAGTAGTCTTCTAGGTGTCTTGAAGTACGACATGAATCCAAAGATAGCCCAATGCCAAGTCAATCTTCATAATGAAATAAGTCCCCCAACTTAGATCTAGTAGATTTTGATCATGCAAAGGGAAAATAGTTATTCACGGTTATCATATTTAGTGCCATGTAGTCTATAAACAACCACCATTCACCCTATTCATTCTTGGGTATAATAAACATAGGAGAACCATGAGAAGAAGAATTGGGCAAAATATTACCTTCTTCAAGTAACTACTTAATTTTCTTTTCAGTTTTTTCACTCCCAATAACAATAGCCTTATAAGGAAGTTAATTGGGTAGATCATGGAAAAAATAGAATGATTAAATGCCCACATGGGTAGAAGCCCCTTAGATTCTTCAAAATAATATACACATGGATCCAGTAAGGATTTCATAGTAATAAAAATATTGATGGCATTGTCTTCTTTCACTTTTCAAACCACAAAGTGCCATAGACTTATACAAATTAATCTGATTAACAGTGGTTCTTCTTGAAAGTTCCAAAGAAGTCATTTTTTATATATCTTATTGATCTTTTGAAAACCATAATAAAATCTCTCCTTAGAATACTTGTAAGATTACCAAGGAGTAAGTTACAATAATCAGTTGGTGTGGAGTCACAATCCACACAATCCATTGATGGCTCAACAACAAAAGTAACAGAAAATTTGAGTCACACAAAGGTAGAGTGTCTTGCTTCTTTGAACCATGTAATACCGTAAGGATTTGGATGTGCCAAAGTAGGGCGGTGATTTTTTTTC
This sequence comes from Pinus taeda, assembly GCA_000404065.3. Classification (NCBI taxonomy): domain Eukaryota; kingdom Viridiplantae; phylum Streptophyta; class Pinopsida; order Pinales; family Pinaceae; genus Pinus; species Pinus taeda. Next base: position 10,830 of record APFE031548599.1, read on the forward strand.
AACTAGAGGATGAGAAAAAGGGTTCTTTTGATTTTCATTGTCTATAACCATCCTGGGAAACAAGGAATAAACCATTTTCTGATCACAACCATATTAATGTATTGTATTTAGCATACATCCATCATTCCCTTGCATCCAGGATGAACTTGTTATATTACTAATTCAAAGCGTAAGACATCACAATTTGCTAAGAGTTGATGCATTTTATAAACCATCAATGGACCATTGGTGGAAATTAAGTACTGAAATGTCAAATGGGGAAATTGGCTAGCAACCTTTATGTTGTAAGAAGTAAATGGCTCATTCTAGGCACATCAATCCTTCCATTAGGTAAGAATATGAATGTTGTAAATACATGCCTTTTATGCAAACTCTTTGATTTTTGTATATATGTTTTTGGGGAGGCATAAAGGGTTGCATGAGTAACAATAAAATGACAACTAGGGAGAAGAAAGTACCATTAAAAAATTCATATTTTCTTCTCTTTAGGGAGACTTGGAAATTCTAAAGATAGGCATCACGTGTTTGTGGACTTTCAATGTAGTGTGACCAACAAGCTATTGCAACTTTTGAAGTAGAGATGACCATAAGTGGCCCTAACCATATAAATGAGAACTCTCTAAGTTGATTTGTAATGAGTCAATATTCATTCCCTAACAGTGAGAGACTTTGTTTGGGCACAAATGCAATACATAAAGGTTATATGCCCTAAAGATAGACTAAGACTGCACAAAAAATCAATTTCTATATAGTGGGTTTTCATTGTGTTAGATTCTCTTGATATAGGAATGAGTCCTTAACATTGGTTTCAAATCGTTCTATTAGTGATGGAAATTTTACAATGACTTAGAATGGTCCTGAGAGTAAAAAATCCTAAGGATGTCCTAGAAAAGTACTCTAACTTCTAAATTAGAGCATTGCACACTTACAAACAAAAATGTATGCAAAGGCCCAAGAAGCACAAGTAAATTGGGCAAGGAGCTTGGAAATACTAAGGATAGACACCATGTCTCTGTGGATTTATGATGCAGTGAGTAGAGTCATCATGTGCATTAGAACCTACTACCAACTATGTAGTGGCAATGACTATGGTCCATAACTGACACTGATATATTATGGTAATTTTTGTGATGGTGATGATTCCTTTCCTAATTTTGTAGCCTGATGGTAACATATGATGTGAGCATACACTATGCTTCCCTATAATGTAATGCTCTATAGAATGGCATTCTCCAAGTGAGGAAATTTGTGCCTAGTACAAAGAACCTAGTAGAAAATGTAGAATAATACATGATTAATCACTAAATTGAGGTTAGAAATAGTCATTGTGATACATTGACTTATTGGATAAAGATTACATCTTCCTCTCCTATCCTTAAACTAGATATTTCTCAAGATGGCTACTAGTGCTAGTCCAACACAAATAGGAAGCTGGGAATTTCACATTTAGAAACCACAAATTCTTATTGATGCATCGTTTTAAGTATTTGGCCAATACGCTTTGCCAATACTTGGATGTAGGTGAACATAGCATTCATTGCCAATGATTATGGGCCAAATATTAATGGGATAGTGTAAGCCTCTACTTTTAAATAATAATTATTCATTTTACTTGCTTTACTCATAGTTATTTATGGGGATTTGGTGCTAGACAAAAATGAAATAAGAATCAAAGGATATAGGTATCCTTAGGGTTCACTATTAAGAATGAATGATAATGAATATATCCAAAGATGAAGATAGGGAAACCAATAAATGAGCATAGCCTCTAGTATTTTCCATGATTCTTAGCACGTATGCAATCACAGGTTGTGAGTAGCCCACCTTTCAAATCTCTAAGGAGTTGAGATTCATTTTTTTATCTTTAACTCTATCTTAATATGGATAGATCCACACACCATTCTTACTTCAACACATGATATTAAAAATACTCACAACAACACAGGTCACTCTTCCACAAATAAATTAACTGGTTTCTCTATACTTGACAGATCACCCATCATGGCTAAAATGTGCAGAAAACCTTTCAGTCCAGATAGTCCATATATACATAACTCATTACTTATTAGAATATAAATATAGAATATAGTCTGCATTCTATATACACATAGTTCATTGCATAAATATACACATGTTTGGGACCTTCCATTAACATTGATCAACAACCCTACTCTAAAAAGTTATGACAAGTCGAGTAAGATAATGATCTGGAATCTTGGGGGGGTGGCATGATCTAAGTAATTGTCAAACCTGGAAAAGAACAAAAGTAAACCCAAACCAGAAAATAATTCAGTAACTAACTTTTATTAGGTCAACAAATGATTGTTGCAACTACATTATGCTATATGATCTGTCCTCTTACAAAAAGAGGCTTGTTATTTATAATATTGTTTAGTTATATTACCATCTATGGGAAAATGCCATGGGTAGATTTCCATTTAGATCATTACCATGGATACCATGGGCGGATTTCCATTCAGGTCATTCCTCTCTCCTTAGGAAGTAATGGTCCCCATTGCATGAAGTTCCCTCAGGAGAAGCTTTTGTCAAAGATGAGTTTTGTATGACCAAGTGTTGTCGAAGATAAGTGTTTTGGGTGGTTGACCCATAACCAAGAATTTTTGGATGATCGGTAACCATGATGCACGAAGATTTAATGATAGAGACACCCTGTAATGCTTGTGAGCCAACTATGAGATTGACAGTGTGTGGATAAGAAAATGGATTTCACTGGAAAGGGTTTTGCATGGTTGACCCATAACCATGATGAACGTAGAGTCGAGGATAGAGATACCTTGTAATGTTGGTGGGCCAACTGTGAGGTGGAAAGTGTGTGGACGAGAAAATGGAATTCGTTGGAAAAGGGTTTTGTGTGGTTGACCCATAACCATAATGAACGAAGAGTTGATGATAGAGATACCCTGTAATGATGGCAGGCCAACTATGAGGTGGATAGTGTGTGGCTAAGAAAATCGACTTCGTTGGAAAATGGACTTCAAGAATAATGATTTTTGAGGGATTTCTAGAAAAATGTTCCATTGGAAAGCTGATATTTGCTTTTGATCACAACATGGCTTTTGGTGCAATAGCTCAATATCATTTGGTTTCTCTTGGTGTCATGCCTTTGTGTAGACCAACTAAAAATATTTACACTTCTTTGGGCCTCTCACTAGCCTTGATGAGTGGAATCGAAGGGCAAGGCAAGGTTGGAGCAAGTGTTGGTGAGTGTGAGCAAGGAAAAATCAAAGACGAGGTGTATGAGAGTAGATCCAATAGTGACGATATGGATTGTGGATCTAGAGATGACCAAGATGTAGCAGAAAATCCCCCTCACAAGAAATGATATCACAGACACACTCTTCAGCATATTCAAGAATTGGAAGTGCTTTTCAAGGAGTGCCCACATCCTGTTGTTCTTGGTGTGATGTCCTTTGAAGACCAGCAACTTCGCATTGAGAATGCCCACGTAAAAGAAGAGTTGGATAGATTGTGTGCACTAGAAGGGAAGTTATTTGGCAGACCCATTCCTTTAATGCCATCTATTCCATTCATGCCCAAATCATCCCTAGACCTTAGATTCGGTAGCATGCCCACTTTGTTACCCTTAGCTAGTGTAGACTTGATGCACAGACCTATTGGTGCTCGAACATGAAACATAATAGGTATTGAGAGGTCAATGTTGGTTGAGCTTTCTTTGGTATCCATGGAAGAGTTGTTCAAGATGGCTCAAGCAGATGAAACCATTTGGATTATGAACTTGGATGCTGGTAAAGAAACTCTCAACTATGAAGAATACATGTGCCAATTCCCTTCCATCATTACGCCAAAACATATAGGCCTTGCCACTAAGGCTACTAGAGAAACATGCATGGTGATCACAAATAGCTTGAATCTTGTTGAAACACTCATGGATATGGATCACTGGAAGGAAATGTTCCCCTGCATGATATCCATGGTAGCCACAGTCGATGTATGCAAAATTGCAAGTGCTTTCACCGTTGGTTCCTGCTTGAGAAGTTTACTTTCTTTGATTCTGCAAACAACATGTTGAGGGCATATGGGTAGTCATGGATGTATCTGTTGATGGCCTTCGAGATAATTCACCTACAAGTTTTATGAAATGAAGGAGGTGTTAAAATAAGATAATTACTCCTGCATGAGGAGTTAGCTAAAAATAAAGAGTCAGTTAACTAAGTGATTGCATGAATGAGTGTTTGAGTGTTGAGTCAAGTCGAGTTAAGTGATAGACAACTTTGAGTGTGTGATTGCATGTAGTTGCATGTCAAGATATTTTAGGTAGTTAGCTAGTTGGAAAAGGTTTAAATACCCTTCATCGGGTTCATTATAACCATCATATTTTGTGTGATCAATAGAAGAGCAACCAGTCATGTTTTATGTGTGAATTGTGTTTTGTCTCCTCTGCCTCTCCAACAAATTGGTATCACAGCGAGGTTTAACAAATTAAATTGCAAACTCTGATCAAGAAAGAGCATTCGCTGTAGCCGTAGTCTGCAGAGTCCCATTGTGTGAAGAGTATCAAAAGTTTTTTGGCATCATAGCCACCACTGTGAGCAATAGAGTTGCGGTCTTTGAGTCACCTTACAAAACCACAATAGAGCCAAAGAGGTAGAGAGCCTACAGCCATAGCTTGCAGCGCCAAAGTGTGTGAGGAGAAGTCACGGGAAAAAAATTATGCCTCGCCGTCCGCAACTGTCATCAGTCCTCTAAGAATTGATAAGGCCTTGATAGTTGCGACGGACTCCAAGAAAAGTCAACACAACAAAATAAGCCTGCTCTTTTCGAAAAGCAAAGAGTAAGTAAAGAGTAGGGTATATGTGAAAACTAAGTTTGAGATTTATTGCATGGATAAAGGGATTTTATTAATTGGTTTATGAAGATCTATAAAAGGATTTTTTTTAGACGATGCAGTGAAAAGTTGTTTTAAGTTTTTTCAAGGGTTTTTTTTAAAGGTTTTTGAAAAAAAAAACTTAAAGTTTTTAAAGGGTATTTAAAAATATATATATATATATATTTGCAAATATTATTAAAGGAGAAGTTTTTTAAAGTTTTTTTTGAAGATAATTATTTTTTGGAGAAAATTGGCTTTTTCAAATTTCTAGCCCCAGTTCCCATCGTTTACAGGAAGAGATTATGACATGTGGACCATCAAGATGGTGACCACGTTGTAGGCACATGATGTTTGGGATTATGTAAAGTTTGGGTTTTTAGAACCTATGAACGAAGAAGAAGAACAAGCTCTCAGTTATGTAGAGAGGGAACAATGGAAGAAAGACAAGAAGAAGAATGCATATGAAATGCAGCTTATTCAATAGGGAGTGGACCTAGCAGTGTTCTAGAAGATTATGACCACGTCTTTAGCAAAAGTAGCATGGGATACTTTGGCGACAGACTATAAAGGTATGGCCAAAGTCAATATTGCTAAGTTGCAGAATACTAGGAGAGATTTTGAAAGTGTGCAGATGAAGGAGACAGAGGACATCGATTCTTTCATGAATCAAGCCATAACTATTGTAAATCAGTTAAATATTTATGGTGAAGATATAAAATATCAAAGAGTGGTTGAGAAGGTCTTCCGATCTTTGTCTACCAAATTTGATGTTGTGGTAACAACCATAGAAGAGGCCAAAGATTTGGCATCATTGATAGTTGATGAGCTGATGGGATCACTTCTATCGCATGAGGCAAGGATAGATAGAAATAAGGATTCCACTTTAGAGATTGGTTTCAAAAGTCAGGTTTCTATTTCAAGAGATAGAGGTCGCGGCAGAAGTAGGACGAGAGGAAGAGGACAAAGCGAAAGATATGGTGGTCAAAGAGATGAACGAGAAGAGCATGAACGTGCAAGTGGAAGCAACTACAAAAGCTTCAACAATAATCAAAGAACTGACAAATCAAAGGTGAGATGTTATTATTGCAATAAATTTGGTCATTATGCTCTTGATTATAGGAAGAAAATAGCTGATCAAGGGAACCAAAGAGCTAATGTCACTGTAGAGAGTACTAACTCCATGTTCCTAGCTTTCCATACCATGCATGAACCTTCTGCTAGTGTGTGGTTGTTAGACAGTGGTTAAAGTAACCACGTGATAGGAAACAAGGATTTGGTTGCAAATTTCGATCAATCTGTGAAAATAGAGGTAAAGTTGGGGACTGACAAGACTGTGGAAGTAGATGGCAAAGGAGTGGTCAACATTCTGACCAAGTAGGGGAAGCCAAAGACAATCTCAGAGGTATATTATGTTCCTAGTATCAGACATAGTTTTTAAGTGTTGGTCAATTGACACAGAAAGGATACAGAATTATCTTTCAAGGTCAAGAAGTTGTTATATATGACAAGCCCCCAAGCACGCAGCTGATAGCAAAGGTGCAGATGATGAGGAATAGATTGTTTCCTCTAATTTTGAATTATAGTGGTCAAGTGAGTTCTTTTATAGTTTCATTTTCTGATGATTATTGTTTATGGCACTTTCAATTTGGACACTTGCACTTTTTTGGTTTAAGATTGTTGCAACAGAAACAGATGGTCAGAGGATTGCCTCCCATCAAAGAGCCTACTAGTACTTGTGAGTGTTGCATCATGGGAAAACAACACGGTGAAAGTTTTCTAAAGGGAGTTGCATATAGAGCAAAGTAACCTCTTGAGCTAGTGCATACAGACTTGTGTGGACCTATGAGGACACAATCGATTGCTGAAAGTTTCTACTTCCTCACTTTCATTAATGACTACAACAGAAAGACATGGGTTTTCTTTTTGAAGCAGAAGTCTGAAACTTTTGCAAAGTTCAAATAATTCAAAGCCTTAGCAGAGAAACAAGGTGATCGACAGATCAAGGTATTGAGGTTAGATCATGGTGGAGAATATGACTCAAAGACATTCCATGATTACTGCAAACAACATGGGATCAGAAGACAATTTACAACCAGGTACACACCATAGTAGAATGGTGTAGTAGAGAGAAAGAACAGGACAATTATGAACATGGTAAGAAGCATGTTTAAAGGCAGAAACTTGTCTAATGAGTATTGGGCAGAAGTAGTTGCATGTGCTATTTATGTGATCAACAGATCTCCTACAAAGAGTGGGATGAACAGAGTACCAGAACAATCATGGTCAGGTATGTATTGTAGCGTATCTCATCTTAGAGTATTTGGATGTGTAGCTTATGCACATGTGCCTAAGGAACGAAGAGGAAAATTGGATGATAAAAGTGAAAAATGCATATTCATTGTTTATAGTGAGCAATCAAAAGCTTACAAATTGTATAACCTTGTCACAAAGAAGACCATAATTAGCAAAGATCTTGCGTTCATGGAACAAGAGTCATGGAATGGAACTGTAGACAAAACAGCTGATGCACAAGTGCCACTAATGGAAGAAGATGATGTAGCAGAAAAGGAGCAGCAAGAATCACAGGTGAAGACACCAAACAGAAACACACCAACAAGGACTCCAAGATTTTTAGAGTAGCATGGATATTCAAGCAGATCAATAGATGAATATTCTCCTAACAATCAATCAAGTGATGAACCAAGCAATGGTAAGAGAAATATGAGAAGTTTGAAAGATATTTATGATGATTTGGATGTTTAAATTTTGCATTGTTTTCATTCCAACCTTCTTCGTTTGAAGAAGCAATCAAAGATGAAAATTGGGTGCAAGCCATGGATGAAGAAATTGAAGCCATTGAAAAGAATGACACATGGGATTTGGTTGATTTGCCAAAGGACAAAAATCTCATTGGTGTGAAGTGGGTGTACAAGACAAAGTTGAATGAGAAAGGTGAAATTGATAGATTTAAAGCAAGACTTGTAGCAAAAGGATTCTCGCAACAACCGGGAATAGACTTTGGAGAAACGTTTGCTCCGGTAGCCAGATTGGATACTGTGAGAGCAGTTCTAGCCGCAGTAGCTCAGAACAAGTAGAAAGTATATTAGATGGATGTGAAATCAGCCTTCTTGAATGGAATTCTAGAAGAAGAAATTTATTTGCAACAACCTCTAGGATATGAAGTTGAAAGTAATGAAGACAAAGTTTACAGGTTGAAGAAAGTGCTTTATGGACTGAAGCAAGCGCATAGAGCTTGGTATAGCAGGGTTGACAGTTACATGATCCAGAATGGATTTTGCAGAAGCAACATTGAGCCTACCTTTTACACAAAGGTAAATGAGCATGGACAGATTTTGATTGTTTTCTTATATGTTGATGACATGATTTTTACAGGTGATTTTGACATAGATGAATTTAAAGCAGCCATGATGAAAGAATTTGAGATGATAGATCTTGGTCTCATGAAATATTTTCTTGGCTTAGAAGTTGAGCAATCTGAAAAAGGATTTTTTATTTGTCAAAATAAATATTCCAAAGATTTGTTGAAAAGATTCAGGATGGAAAATTGCAAACCTGTCCCTACACCAGTTGCAATAGGTACAAAGTTAAGCAAGGATGATGAAGGATCAAATGTCAATCCAACTTTATTCAAAATATTGGTTGGTAGCCTCATGTACCTCACAGCTAGAAGACCAGATGTCATGCAAGGAGTGAGTTTGATTTCCATATTTATGGAGACTCCAAAGGACACACATTGGAGTGCGGGAAAATGAATTCTGAGATATATAGTAGGAACTAGAGATTTTGACATTGTGTATGCAAGCATAGAAAAGAAGGATTTGGTTGGATACACAGATAGTGATTTTGTAGGCAGTTTGGATGATAGGAAGAACACTTCTGGTTTTGTGTTCCACCTTGGCTAGGTGTGATTTCATGGGCATCTAAGAAGCAGCCCATTGTGACACTTTCATCAACAGAAGAAGAATATTTAGCAGCAACATCAACAACATGTCAAGCAGCATGGTTAAGAAGAGTACTTGATGGACTCAAGCGAAAAAAACAAGGATCAACAACAATATATTGTGACAACACCTCAGTGATAGCACTATCCAAGAATAGTGTGTTTCATCAGAAGAGCAAGCATATTGACACTAGATATAACTTTATTAGAGAACTTGTGAGAAATGGAGAAGTTTACATGAAGCCTTGTAAATCTAGTGATCAATTGGCTGATATATTTACTAAGTCATTAGCACAAGATGTGTTTGAGTTTCATAGAAGAAACTTGGGTGTTGTAAGCCTAGCTGAGACATAGAACAACAGGCATGTTTGAGTTGTCATGAGTTATGTTTTAGTTTAGCAGTCATAATTAAGGGGGAGTGTTAAAATAAGATAATTACTCCTGCACAAGGAGTTAGCTAAAAATAGAGATTCAGTTAACTGAGTGATTGCATGATTGAGTATTTGAGTGTTGAGTCAAGTTGAGTTAAGTGATAGATGACTTTGAGTGTGTGATTGCATGTAGTTGCATGTCAAGATATTTTAGGCAGTTAGCTAGTTGGAAAAGGTTTAAATACCCTTCACTGGGTTCATTGTAATCATCATATTTTGTGTGATCAATAGAAGAGAAACCACTCATGTTTTATGTGTGAATTGTGTTTTGTCTCCTCTGCCTTTCCAACAGGAGGTTTCCTTTTGTTTTTTTTTTTTATTCGGAACATGCCCAATGGGTATTCCAAGGTGACATGGGTAGAGCATGCAAAGTATGATGATCGTGGAGCGCACAGGTTTTACTATTTTCCTTTAAATTCCGAGATGGCCTTTGGAGCACATCACTGGTTGGAAACTTTACAAAGTTAGTGTCAGTGTCCTTTTATTCTCATAGCAACAAAAAACGTTCTAGCAAGAGATTCCACAACCATACCAACTCCAAATGGGTGTCGTAACATGTTGAGACTTGTGCAATGCATGCCGGATAATTTCTGTGCTGGAGGGAGTGCATCAACTATACACACCTGGAATAATCTCTCTGGTAACATTGATGACAATATTCATGTTATGACAAGAAAGAGTGTTGATGACCCTGGAGAGCCACCTGGCATCGTGCTGAGCGCAACCACATCTGTGTGGCTTCCCATTTATTTGAAAATATTATTTGATTTCTTAAGGGATGAGAGACTTAGAAGCGAGTGGGATACACTGTCAAATGGAGTTCCAATGCAAGAAATGGTTCACATTATGAAAGGATAGGATTCTGGCAACTTTTCTCTTCTAAGAGCAAGTGCCATGAATTCTAATCAAAGCAGAAATATGTTGATCTTGCAAGAGACTTGCACAGATGCATTGAGGTCTCTTGTAGTTTATGCTCCAGTGGACATCTCAGCCATGCACATGGTTATGAGTGGTGGTGATCCAACTTATGTTTCCCTCTTACCCTCTAGTTTTACCATTGTTCCAGACATACCAGAATTCAGGCCCCTTGCACTAAACCCTACTGGAAATGGAATTGGTCACATAGATTTGTCAAAGGTCAAACGATTGAAGCAAATTTCAAAGAACTAGATAGCTCTGATCCTCAATTTCTTATGGGAGAAAAATCTATAGGACCATATAACCCTCTTCTGCTAGCATTTCGCCACAAAATTGGTATCATCCATGATGAATGACTTAGACAGAACATGATAGAACCAGGGAGGTCGATATCATCGCATTTAACAATGCCCCAAGTTCTGGCAAAAATTAGGTTTATACTACTTTAAAATATTTCTTTTGTGCAACCAATGACCCAACCAATTGAATAAGCTCTGCAGAACATTGATGTCCTGTACCCACACACAAAATTTATAGCCAAAACTTGACATCAAACAACCAGATATGGATATCATGAACTCATCAAGAACTCATTCAAGGTCTACATTAAATAGAAACCATCATCACCAAATTAGATCCGGGGAAAAAAATTAGGTTAGGAAACTCCTACTTTGATACTATTGATCCAGATCTTGTGGGGGCCCCAAGATCTAAGTAATTGCTGCACCAGGAAAAGAACGAAAGTAAACTCGAACCAGAAAATAAATCAGTAACTAACTTTTATTAGATCAACAATTGATTATTGCAACTACATTGTGCTGGATGATCTATCCTCTTCCAAAAAGAGGCTCGTTATTTATAACATTGTTTAGTTACATCACCATGGGTGGGAAAATACCATGGGCGGATTTCCATTCAGATCATTACCATGGGTACCATGGGTAGATTTCCATTCGGATCAGCTAACATGAGAGGAACACTTATCTCAATGAAAATAACCACTGAGTTAGGGACGGTGGTTCTCCAACCAACCATAGATGACTACAACCAGTTTTCTTATGCAACGGTCACCCCCGAGCCATATTCCATGGATGGAGAGGACTGTTCTAGTGGTGAAATGATGCTTACAGTTGCACTAGAAATCCCATAAATGTTTCCTAACAACCATAGCTCCTTTGTGCTGCCTCCAAGTGGGTACATGAATCAACCTTCACTTAAATCTCTTAGTAATTCCAACTCAACCTCTGGAAGAACATTCTGCTTCCTCCCATAACTCGACCTCTCCACTTAATAAAATATCCATTGTTCAAACTCAACCTCCTAGTAGTTAGTGTATAATCTATCCCAAATATTGCAAGCCAATCAGATTGACCCATTGAGTTCCTTGTTTCCATTTTTTTTTTTGTTAACCTTGTAATCTCTTGCTTTCCAATGAACTAAATGCCACATAGTTACTAACTCCTTACCTGCCATCTATCCCAAATAACATATCCTCCACAACCCTGGAATTAGTGTCCCTTGAATCAACCCATGTTTAGTTTATTTAATTTACAATAAGTAGGGAAATGTAATTGGGATTATTACAAAATCCCTGTTAAAATTTTTGTATCCAAAATGCCCCAACCTCCTCCATCGTATGAGCTATTTATGACATACGAACCAGGTGAAATTTCCTCATCTGACTGTGACCAACCCATAGAAATTTGGCTATGATGGCATCTATTCTATGTATGATCTCCATAGGAAGCATAAATAAATGCATCTAGTATACTGAAATAGTTTGGAGAACAAAGTTGATCAATATCAATCTCCCACCAAGTGATAGCCATTTGTTCATCCACACAACCAACTTCTTGTTGAACTTATTAATCAACCAATCCCAATCCTGAATATCATAATTGTTTTGTTTTCATTTGAATCCAAGGTAACTAAAACCCTTATATATGTGAATCAAGTTTATCTCAAATATGCAATATATATCCTTGATCATTGTCTCATCCCTAGAATCCTCAATCAATGTTGATTTTTCCTTGTTCATAAAGATACATAAAGCATCCCCAGAGGATGTAAGGATCATATGGAAGTGATTGCATTCATTAACATGACCTATCCATCAAATATTAAATCGTCCATGAACATCAAATGAGTGATGTTGGTGTGCCTTGTCAACCAAACTCCCTTTATCAAGCCCTTGGACCTTACATCATCAATATTCCTACTCAAGCCATCTATAACAAGCAAGAAAAGGAGTGGCGACAATGCATAACCTTGTTGGAGACCCCTTCAAGCCTTAAAAATAAACAATGGGAGACCATTAATGAAGATGACGAAATTTGCAGAAATAACACATGCCATAATCCATTCAATATTCTAATACCAAAGCTCAATCTTGTGGAGGATCAAACACAAGAATTCCCAATCAACACTATCATAATATTTTACCGAATTGATCTTCATCAAGCATGCCTTTAGCTTTCGAACCTTTATGGAATGAAGACATCCATCAGTAATTGCAACTGTGAATTTGTCTCTAATCTAGGAAGCCAAACTATTATGATGATATGTTCTTTGACATAATATTTTTTAGTCTATTAGAAATTAATCTAGAAATCATTTTGTATACATAATTAGAAGGAGAAATGAGCCTATAATCTGCAAAAGAATATGGCATCGACTTCTTTGGAATTAGTGCAATAAATGTATTATCAATGGATCCATAAATGTAGCATTGATACTTAGACTCCTCTGCCACTGCCAAAAGGTTTGGACCGAGACTTTTTTCCTTGACCTATGAACATAAAACCTCAGTCAACTCTTCCTTCATAATCACTCTCCCAAATTGTACATGATCTTCTGCTGCAAATGTAACGCCCTCCTCTCATATCTACCCAGGTAATCGGCCAACCAGGGTAAACATGTGATGAGAGGCTACTAAGATATGATTCAACCTCCTAGGTATCCTCTAGCAAGTGGAATCAATAGAAACCCATCAAACATACCTTCCACATCAACAACAACACTCCCAAGAGCCATCCCAATCACAAAGGTATCATGCCCTTGGGTCCCACTTAGTTTTTAGACTACTTGAACCTTGGATGCTCCCATGATATGGGCATGCTAGTGTACAAAAGGATATGGACGCTCCTACAAGCCTGCATGCCTGCGTCCAAAGACTTTTTCTAGCACACTTGTGCCAAAATTCGCAGGATTTAAGGCACCTTTTAAGCCCATAATTTTGGCCACTGCCCAGAACTTGTTGTAACTTCTGGAATCCATTAAACACATGATGACAAGACTAATAAACCAAAAACAAACTCCAGAACTAGGCCTGATCATCCCCATTTGGGATTGACATTCTATCAAACACTTGACATCAATGCAATCTACAGGTCTAGGATACAAGATATAGCATGAATGATTGAAAACTCTTATGAGACATGACAAGGAGCATAGCCACCTTCTCCCTTGAATTTTTATGACATCAATTAGGTATTACATCCATCATTTTAACACTTACAAGTAAATACATGAAATAACCATGACATGAACCAGTTAATTAACCATTCTTATAGCCAACATAAAACCATGGAAATAAAATTGAGATAACAACCATTAAATCCACATATAAACAAGTACAAAAGCAATAGAACTTTGCTTTTATTAAACATAGGAAAATCTGACCAGGTTTGAGACTTCCACGTACCACTCGATCGTACACATAGCTGAACCAAATATTTCTTTCATCTAGTCACTCACATGGCATATTCCAACGTGAATGTGGGATCTCCTGGATAAACCAATCCAAAAACAACCAATGGAATCCAGAGGCTAAACTACATCCACCCTCACCAAACCTTGATCACACAAAAACCAGTGCTCTGATCACAAAACCGAACCGAACTTGTAATACCATCCAGAATCCATCACTATCCTTGAGGAATTTTCCATCTTCTTTTCTCTTAGGCTTTACCGCAATCCAATCCTAGACCACTAAGCCCTAAACCAAGACACCTCCCTCAGGCTTTACCATATATCCCTCCAAAACTGGTCAAGGGATTCCTAGGCCTTTGGGAATGAACCTTGAGACCCCCTCTGCCCTGGATTCTGAAATCCATCCGAAAATTCGAAAGCTTAATACTGAGATCAACATCCCAACACACCATGACATCTAGAAAAAGGAAAGTCTAGGCTCAAAACCACTAGCATAACTCAGAAAAACCATGTCACCGATAGAAAGAGAACCATACACCAACATGCAAAGCCATGCATGTCAAAACCAACTAGGAAATCACACATTCATTATGTTACTTGCAAGTATTCCTATTGAAGCTGCTTGATCCTACTCTTCCTTTCTTGATCCTTGCTTTCCTTCCTTTCCCTTTTCCTTCTTTTCCTTCCTTGCTCCAAAGCTAGAGTGCTCAAAGAAAATTTTGCGTCCAAGAGTGAGAGAGAGAGAATAATGGGAGAGCTCCAAAACTGAATTGACCAAAAGCTTACACTGACCAAGACTACACTAACCAAGCCTACATTGACCCTCATAAGCCTTTTTATCAATCAGGCCTCTATTTTCTTCAATTTCCATTATTTTCCTTCATTTCCTCCTCACATGCAACCTATGACCTTTCACCTTACTTTTCTCCCAGTTTCCTTTATTTTCATAAATAAATGAGCCAAAAATGCCTTTTTGCCTCTTTAATGCCTTTTCAAATTTCCTTTAGCCATAAACACATCCAATGATGCCCACTAGGATATCTTTTCTTAATATCCAACTTGGAATATGTGTCCCTTACTTGTGGTCTTATTTTTGCATTTATTAACTTTTATTCCTTGGAATTTTCACTAGGGTTATTACAAAACCCTCCCCTTTGGGGAACACCATCTTCGGTGTTAAACCACACCAAGACCTCAACAAAACTGCTGAAAAGAAAACATACTATCCATGGACATTTATAATTAGCTCGTTTTAGTATTTACAATGAATGACCTGCTCAAAAGAAAAACATCATGACAACATGAAAACTTACTGCATACTGGAGCTTTATAACACAACTCATTACATTATTTACAATAACCACATATACACATATGCACATTTGTTAGACCAGCAAATAAAAGGATATGATGCCCGTATCAATCAACAAGGGAATCTAGAGGCTCACACCTCCACCCTTAAAGTAATACCAGGATTCACCTCCTTCCCAACAAGTCCATAATCCACTGCTACAGTCAAACTACATCCAATGTACAATGCTACAATCCTACACCACTTTTCCTCTTAGTGAACAGTTACCAACTCATTTTTCCAGTGCACACTCCCAATGTGCATTTGATTCCATCTGGCAATTCCCATGACCAACATGTATGTAACGCTAGACGTATGCAACATCACATGCATGACATGTACACGACACCACATGTACACAGTAACATATGCACAACATGTACACAACACCATATGTACAACATGTACACAACACCACATGCTCACAACACCACTTGTACAATCATGCACACAACACCATATGTACATAGCACCACATGCACGACATGCACGCAACACCACATGTACATAACAATGCATATCTAACATGCACATAGCATCATATGTACACATCACTGCATATCCAACATGCACACAACATCACATGCACACAACGCTACATATCCAACATGTACATAACACCATATATGCCCAACATTGCATATACAATACTCACACAATACTATATGAACCACCTTGTACATAACATTACATAACAAAATGTACACACACTATATATATACACAACACCACATGCACACAACATCATAGATGAAACATGTACAACATATACAATATATGCACAACAGTAGTACCACACATTCAAAACCACACTATCTCTACCAAGCAACTTTGCTTCTAGTGTCTCTCTTCCATCCATGCTTATCCTAGCATGTTGTGCATCACGTTGTTTTCATTTCGTTGATGTATCCCTTAGCACTAGCTTGTCCATAACATAAACACAGACATAGTATAATCACATAATATCAATTTATATCCACATCATATTGACCTCAAAGTTCTATCAGGCTACTCTTTCCACTCGATTCCTCATGAACTAGGAATATCTTCATGCCGTTCACCTGCATAAGCAAGCATTCCTCCACACGAATGATCCTTGGTGACCCTGTCAGAAAACAACATATACACATACATGTATACATATAAACATCAACATAAAACAATCATGATTGCTGATGACCCTGTTAGATACGTACATATATATACACATACGTGTATACATATATAAACATCAACATAATTGTGATCATAACATAATTACTAGATTTCATAAGGTGAAGGTGAAGAGAACTCCCTTTATCTGTGCACACCATGCACACCATTGAGGAAAATCGTTCCCAACATAGCCAAGGCATATGAGCCTCAAATCCATCAACCTTACCTTTCTTGATTATCTTTCCTATGATTGTCCTAACATTGTCCATTTACACCAATGGACCCAACCAATCCAATTTGTTGTCATACTATTGCTTTCAACTTCCCTTATACATGCACCAAGCTTCATCTAGGACTTACCTTACCTGTTGGGTACCACAACTCTCCCCGAACTCCATTAAATTTCCACTTTTCTCAATCAATTCCCAAGGCTCAAAACATAAAAGGCAAGTCAACAAATTCCCAAGGCTCACAACCTAAAAGTCAAAACAAGAAACAAACAAGAGAATACCATGAAAACCAATAAAAACATGACATCACAACAAAGTGGCATGGCCATACATAAGACCCAAACAAAACTGTTGGGTGTGGAGCCTGATTATCTTCTGTATTCAAAGGTATCGCTGCATTGCCCGTAAAATATCCGTTGCAGGGGCGGTCCAGGGGGGGTAGCTACGACCTTTTGGGAGCCCCCCCCCCCTGGCAGGGGGTTTCGGGGGCAGCGCCTCCGAGGCTAAGAATATATGTAAAATTGCCTTGTAAAATGTTGTAATTTCATAGTCAATCTGGGCCATTCATTAGGCGGAGATCTGACAGTAGAAGTTATGTTTAATTTAGGGTTTTTTTCCCTAGAAGGAAACCCCTAACTATATATGAGGGAATTGTATTGTGTCTATGTATATCTGTATTCTGAGTGAGGAAAAGAGAGGAGATTGAGAGCGAAGAGGGAGTTACAATGGATCTGCTATAGGTTGTATCTCTTCAGTTTGCTGGATAATATAATAAAAAAAGGATTGGATGCTTCTCCATGGACGTGGCCCAAACTGGGTGAACCACATATATCTGTGTCTCTCTTGTTTTATGCATTTTCTATGTTTATATTTCTGCAATATTTTATGTGTTCCATTGCTCTGTAATATATAATTTTCTAACAACTAGTATCAGAGCTGAAGGTCTATTTGGATGATAAACTCCAGGAGAGAAGGGTTCCTGGTTTGAGTGGGACCAATGGCGGAAGATGGTAGGTTTAGGGTCGAAAATTCAACGGCCAAAACTACCAGTTGTGGGAGATGCAGATGGAAGATTATCTGTATCAGAGAAATCTGTACCTACCATTGAGCATAAACACAAAGAAGCTGATGAGTATGATAGACATAGAATGGAATATCCTCGACAGAAAGGCACTTGGAAAAATACGGCTGTGCCTCGCGACGTCGGTAGCATTTAATATTTCAAAGGAAACAAAAATAGAGGGTTTAATGTCGACATTGGCCAAACTATATGAAAAACCCTCGGCCTCAAATATGGTATTTCTTATGAAGTGTTTATTTAATATGAAGATGTCAGAAGGTGGATCTGTTGCAGACCATTTAAATGATTTTAGTATAGTTACAAGTTAGTTAAGTTCTGTAGGGGTAACTTTTGATGATGAAGTTAGGGCTCTGTTATTTTTGTGCTCATTGCTAGAAAGTTGGAATGGTTTAGTTATGGCCATTAGCAACTCTATCTCTAGATCTAGTACTTTAAAGTTTGATGATGTTATTGGTGCAATCCTTAATGAGGAAATACGACGAAAAAGCTCTGGTGAGACATTAGGTAATGCTTTGGTTGCAGAGACTAGGGGAAGAAAAATGGAAAGAGGAAAGAGCCCTAGATATCGCAGTAAGTCAAGAAAAGGTAGATCCAAGTCCAAATTGGGAATAGTGTGCTGGAAATGCGGGAAGAAAGGACACCTGAAGAAAGACTGCAAGTCTCGGAAGGGAAAAGAAGGAGACGCACAACAAGAAACTAATCATGAAGTGAATGTAACAAGTGATGTGTAGCAAGATACTTTGATTCTTTCATTATAAAATATTATTGATGCCTGGTGGTAGATTCAAGGGCCCCATTCCATGCCACACCTGATAAGAAACATTTTCATGATTATGTTCAAGGAGATTTTGGATAGGTTTGATTGGGTGATGATAAACCCTGTAAAATCATTGGAATGGGTACAGTTTTCATAAA
>APFE031548599.1:31389-57296 GCA_000404065.3 Pinus taeda
GGTACATGAACAATCCAGGAAAAGAACATTGGATGGTGGTGAAGTGGATTCTCAGGTATTTGAGAGGTACCACAAATCAAGCATTATGCTTTGGTGGTTCAAACATTGCTCTACAGGGATACGTTGATGCAGATATGGCAAGTGACAGAGATAACATGAGGAGCACTACAAGATATGTATTTACTGTAGGTGGAACAACTGCCAGTTGGGTTTCAAAACTGCAAAGTGTTGTTGCACTCTCAACAATAGAAGCATAGTATGTTGCTGCTACAAAGGCTAGTAAAGAAATGATTTGGTTACAAAGGTTTCTAGAAGAATTGGGTAAGAAGCAAGAGTTGGGTAGGTTATATAGTGACAACCAGAGTGCCATACATCTTGCAAAGAATTCTGCATTTCATTCCAAGCCTAAGCATATATAGGTCAAGTAAAATTTCATATGGTCAGCGTTGGAAGATGGACAGTTGAAGCTGGAGAAGATACACACTAGCCAGAATCCTGTAGATATGTTAACAAAAGTTGTAACCAAGGAGAGACTGAGAATCTCCTTCGTTTCAATTGGTCTTCAAGTATGATGAAGAAGATGAGAAACAACCAGGTCCAAAGTGGAGTCATTGTCCAACAAATGAAGCAGCGGTGGAGTTGCTATAATTAGTCTCGAAGTGGGAGATTGTTGGGTGTGGAGCCTGATTATCTTCTATATTAAAAGGTATTGCCACAATGGACCCCATTTTGTAATGGGGCGACAACGCCTCCCGTAAAATATTCACTGCAGGGGGGTCCAGGGGGGTGTGGGGGGCGACTGCGACCTTTTGGGAGCCCCCCCCTAGCGGGGGGTTTTGAGGGAAGCCCCCCCAAAGCTAAGAATAGATGTAAAATTGCCTTGTAAAGTGTTGTAATTTCATAGTCAATCTAGTTCGTTCATTAGGCAGAGATTTGACGGTAGAAGTTATGTTTAATTTAGGGTTTTTTTCCCTAGAAGGAAACCCCTCACTATATATGAGGGAATTGTATTGCGTCTATGTATATATGTATTCTGAGTGAGGAAAAGAGAGGAGATTGAGAGTGAAGAGGGAGTTACAATAGATCTACTGTAGGTTGTATCTCTTTAGTTTACTGGATAATATAATAAAAGAAGGACTGGCTATTTCTCCGTGGACGTAGCCAAAACTGGGTGAACCATATATATCTGTGTCTCTCTTGTTTTATTTGTTTTCCGTGTTTATATTTCTGCAATATTTTATGTGTTCCATTGCTATGTAATATATAATTTTCTAACAAAAACCGCAATCAACCACAACAAATCACCAAAAGACCAAAATCACAAAACTAGCAGTAGACACCATGACTCAACCCCCATGGTTCCCAGTGCTTCCAAGGGAAAGCTCAACGTGACCCTTCTTCGAGATTTCATGGTAGCCTCTTTTCCATTCAATCCCTTGCATCATGCTACCATCAACACATAACTGTCACTGCATAAATAGACATATAAATACACTACTTACATTACTTTGTTGTATCAAGAATGTTGCTTTCCACTGAAGACATCCACGACATCTCTCAAGGGAGTCCAATCCTTGACGAATCTATCCATAACTAGAACCAACTTTTATACCTGTCAAATACATGTCCATGAATATAACACATATCCACATAATTTTAGACTAATTAGGGTTAAGAAGACTTCCTGTATGCAAAGCACTCATTTATTTGGAATTAGGGTTTCCAAACACATCTAAAGGAATTCTTACCCAATTCCTTTATTTTACCATTTACCTTGCTGCAATTGAGTCTTATTATGCGCTATCACATCATCCAACTATTAGTTGTATAAACAAATCAATTTTTACCTTGTCATGCTAATACCAAGCATGTTACCTTGCAACTGCTCACACATGTCAACCACATATTCCAAATATCAAGACAATCATATCTCTCAATTTGAAATCAACCTTTACCAAGACTAACAATTATGTCATAATCCATAGTCAACTCATAGTCATTAGACATAATGCTACAACTATCACCTACTACACTCAAGTACATATCAACTATCTCAACACATGTGTTAGTACAATCATCTTAAAACAAAATCATTTGAACACATACTCATATTATTCAATTCATTAAACATTCAACCAACTTTCAAACATACCATGTTAACTAAATCAACTAGATGACATAATAGACACCAAACACTCAAACATCAAATAGATGACATAATCAAATAGTCAAGCACCAAATATACAAAATAAGCAAACACATACCTTAATGTATCTCAGGGGAGCTATCTTTTTTGCAAAATCAATCTAGATTAGCATGATATATCTTCACAACATATCAACTCAAACATAAATAAGGTCATGATATCCATAATAGTAACTAGCTAACATGTTCACCTCATAAACTCAAACAATTTTCGTTCATGCATAAAAATCACAAATATACCATCAATTTAGATTAGTATGACATAATATCACAATATATTAACTCATACCCAAATGTCATAAACCTAACCATTTGCATAGACCAATCCAAATTATTATGATACAAATAACATCAAGATCTTAATGTAATAACCTTAATCATCAAGTTACTAACATATAACAACAACAAGTTAACCTATAACATACTCAACAACAACATGTAACATATAAAATAATCATATTCACATGGCCTATAGGCATGTAACAAGATTCATCAGGAACATGATCTAAATGCTATGTAATTTGCAACTTATTTTTAATTAAAATAAGTGTTTTTTATTTCTAAAAAAAAGGCAAGTATATAATAAAATAGCATAGCATTTTAAGTTTGTCTCTAACAATTGGCTTCACCTCTTTTTCTTTTGGCTTTGTGATAATTTAGATGGGTAAGGCATTGATTTCAGGCAACATAATTGATAAGGTGAACGACCTCAAACAAAAAGTGGAGAGAGCCAAATGCAACGTTCAATCCACTAATGTATCATCTCAATCGGGTCAACCAAAAGTTAAGGAAACAAATTATTTATCCTTGAGATTAGATCTTATCAAGATGGTGGAGGAATCTCGATTGCAAGGACACATAACAAGTTCCATAAATGAAACCTTCATTATTATCATTCCTAAATAAGTCGATGCTTGCAATTTCACTGATTATAGGCCAATCACATTATGTAACATGATCTATAAAATGATGTCTAAGGTGATTGATAACCACATTAAAAATATTTTGTTTTCACATTTATGTGTAGCACAATTTGGATTCCTTGTAGGAAGATGAATCCAGGATGTTGTAGGGACTGCACAGGAATGTGTTCATTCCATCCACAATAAGAAATTGAATGCGTGCTTGATGAAGATATATCTCATCAAAACTTATGATAGGGTGGACTGGGAATTCTTAAGAATGATCCTCCATAGGTGCAGTTTTGAAAGAAGACATGTGGACTAGATTATGGCCTATGTCTCTTCGGGAAACCTTGTTGTTCTGATCAATGGGGTTCCCACTAGTTTTTTTCAGAATACACCGTGGTGTTTGGTAGGGGTGTGCACTATCTCCTCTACTCTTCATTCTTGTGATGGATGGGCTCAGCGGGGCTCTTCGAGCTGCCAGGGATGAGGGTTGTATTAATGGAAGTTGGATTGCACCTAGTATCCATCTGTCACACTTACTATTTGTTGATGATGTTCTTGGGGTTGGGGAGATCAGATTGGATGAATGACACGCTTTCTCTTATATTCTTTCGAAATTTAGTAGGGCATCTAGGCTTATACTAAAAAGGAGAAATATAAGTTAATTTTTCCCTACATTAAGATCAAGGAGATCAAGAAGATTACTGACCTCTTGGTGGTCAAGGCTAAACCCATAGAAGAAGGTTTTACATACTTGAGATTCCACCTAAAGCCCTATAACTATAAGAGGGGTGATTGGAACTAGATTAGTGAAAATTTTGAAAGGAAATTAAGCATTTGGGGGAACAAGTGACTCACACTTGGAGGTCAAATGATAATGGTTAAAGAAGTTTTCCAGGGAATTTTTGTTTCTGGATGCACCTATTCTACCTTCTTATGGTTTTCATCCATCAATTTAATTCCTTATTAGTTGATTTCATCTGGTCTAGATTTGGAGATCAAAATAAAACCAATTTGTCCTTGTTGGCCAGCATATGCAAACCATCTGAATTCAGTGGTTGGGTATAAAGGACACTCGTTCTTTTAATGGTGCCTTTCTCATTTCAAGCCTCTGGAGGGATTTGGTAGGACAAGGAATTTGGCGTAACATTATTAGAGAAATATACCTTGATAACAATCTGTTGGAGGATTGGATTAAGGTCAAAGCCCTAGTCAAGTGACTAGCATCTTATGTTTGACAAAGCATGATGAAATTTTACCCATGGCTGTGTAGCAACCTCCAATGGTTTGTTGGTAGAGGAAACAAAACTATGATCTGTTTGGATACTTTAGTTGGCATGGACAGTAACCACCACCTCCACAACTGAGGCTTGTTGCTTCTATCTCACATTGACATTGTTTGAGAGACGGTCCTCACTCTACAAATTGGAGAAAGGTGAGAGATCTAGACATGCAACTAGAGTTGATAGTTGAATGGATTCCTATCGTTCACACCTTATTTAGGTGTGTATAGTCCTTACTAAGGAGGACTAGATCACGTAGGGAAATATTTCTCTCAGTGGGGACGTCTCTGCTAAGGCAACATACTTATACATCTCTAAGAGTCCACAACTTAACCCCCTCTCCAAGTGGCTTGCATGGATGTGGAAGTGGGAGGTCTCGACAAAAATTAAATGCTTCACTTGGCTGGATGCTCAAAACCATGTTTTAACATGGGACAATTTAGCCAAGAGGGGTTTTGTTGGGTCTGTTATCACTCCAATATTTCTCTAGAGTGTTCGAGAAAGAAATGATTAGAGGTAACCACAAACCAACTTTGGAGATTAGGATCTAGTCTTCCTAATTCTCAGAGAGGGCTCTCTCTTTTTTAGTTAACTTTGTTTAGTTATTTGATTTAAGGCTAGTTATGATTGTGCTTGGGTTTTGATTTAGATTTGGTGGTGGGATTACTTAGATGAAAAGAGGGGCATCTTTTACCATTGGGCTATGGGGTCAAATGTCATACAAACAGGACTGGATCAAGTTCTCAAAACAATGTCTACAGGGCAAGATAGTAGAGTTACTTTAGATCTCAAGGCTAGATGGTGAAGTGGTTTTCAATTGGATCCAAAGAGCAATTAAGGGTTCCTTAGGCCGGATTATGAACAAAGTGAAAGAGGTCAACCGGGATGGGAGAGAAATTAAGGATTCTCAGATTCAGATATCAGAAGAAAACATGTAAATGATTAACTGTTGAAAACAATGTACTTAAACAAATTCTGAGATAAAATTCCAGTTAATTCATTCAACTTTAGACAATATTTGAGTTTGTGAAA
This sequence comes from Pinus taeda, assembly GCA_000404065.3. Classification (NCBI taxonomy): domain Eukaryota; kingdom Viridiplantae; phylum Streptophyta; class Pinopsida; order Pinales; family Pinaceae; genus Pinus; species Pinus taeda. Next base: position 36,818 of record APFE031548599.1, read on the forward strand.
AACGTAAGGAAATAAAAAATTGACAAAGAAAATACTTCACTGTAATAGCTCAACACATGAATCCTGTAATGCAATCTCTTTATTACCTGGTCCAGTCTGCTGACTTGAAAAATTGGTGCAATAACCCTTAGGTTTATGATCAAAATAACTTTATAAATGTATATCAATCCACACTCAATACTTCGATTTATGAAGTATTTATACAAAAATAATTTACAAAATATCCCAAACTATCTTGGGAACTAATCTAGGAGAAAGAAATATCTTCATGCAAGAAGATTGAGATAGTTATTGAATTGTTGTTTGCTATCCCTGTTTATTAGGTTGTGCTGTCTTTAATCTTTGATATTTTGCCTTTTAATCTCTGCTTTGTTGTTTGGTCTTAACATTGGATGTTCTATTTACTCTGACTTTTCAACTGATACATTTTCACCTGATACACTTTGACTTGGTTGGCCTGTCATTATCCTTTTACTATGCCCTTTTACTCTTATTGTACATTTTTACTTTTTGACTGTGTATTTCTACAGTAAGTTATTTAATTTTTCCCATGTTTTGGCATTTGGTAATTGGATATTGATCATCTTCCTGTAAATCTCACCTGCCTCTGTATACTTGGTAAAAGTAGGTTTATTCAGAAAAAGGTGTTTTCCCACATGCTGGAGGTAAAACAAATTTTCAAAAGTTTGGTATAAGACCTTGCCAGTAGGTATCCCCTTCATGGATGAAGTATTCACTTGATCTCTAGCTACTTCTTTGATTTTTCTATTGTAGTCCTCTTGTGTCATCAACTTATTGTTTATTACCAAGGGATTTGGTAAACCCTTTTGCCTCAAAATTTCAAATTTAACTATGAATCTGTCAATGGCCAGTTGCATGGTTTGGCACTTATCTTCCAAGTTTAACATTAAATTCCTCTTGGTGAGGATCCTTTTCACTTCCAAAATTGTACTTGTTCTGTTAGGTATCTCTAATTCCTGCAACTCATACTTGTTTTTGGAGTTTAGGAAGTGAATGATCCTTGTAGCTTCCTCTGGCATGTCTCCAAGTTCTTCTTTTACTCTCTGTATGGATTTTGTCGTCTATTTTATTAAATCAATTTGCTAAAAAATTACTTGGATGTATGGCCAAATATCATCGACAGAGTCAATGATATTGGCCCACAATTTTTCCTTAGCTTGACCTAGGGGTTCCTTCAATATCAGTTCCTTCTGCAAGCTTTTTATTCTTTCGTTCATCCTAGTTTCTTTCTGCACTTCTTCCTTGTGCATAATCTGGGAAATCTTGTAGTCAGTTTCCAGACTGGTCACCTTCTCCTTGATCTTGTTCATTTCAATGGTCTGAATGGACATGTCTTCCATTTCTTTGACCAACTTGCTTTCATCATCACCTGTAGACCCTGTTGCTGATGTAGACGGTGTAGAAGTTGGTAGTGTTGTAGCCATTGGAGCTATAGGAGCTAAGGATGATACTAGAGTGGAAGGTACTGTAGTAGTTACTATTGGGATAATAGTGGTAGGGGCATTCTCTAGAATAGATTTTTTTACCTGTATCAAGCTATCCAATTCATTTTCCATCTCCTTTAGCTGATCATTCAATTGAAGCATGAGGTCCATCAACTCCTTATGATTTGTTTGGTTTTCAAGGACCTCTTTTGTTTGTGGATGTTCTGAATGATGCAACTTTAATTGTTTCTTGAGAGTTGCTATATCCTCATTCTTCCTTTTTATCAACTTTTCAACAGCTTTAACGTCACTTGGATCATGGCCTAGCTCAATGACCAAGTCCTCCAATGACTTGATCCTGTTGTCTTTGGCCTGTGATGTAGAAATTTTGAATAATATGACGCATATTCACAGAGATTATCCCGATTATACACTATTGCGGAATACATGCATAATACATAATGTCCTCTACGTTGATCATCAATTTACAGAAGCAGAAACAATAACATGCGCACATAGAAGCATCAATCACACATATCAACATAGTATTTTCCTAGGGAAAACATCTCGCTAAAAACCCCAAACTATCTGTATATTATATTGATTGAGAACATGTAACAATACATAGTACAATAATCCTCACAAGTACTCAGTACTATCTCCACCTGTTACACACAAACTAGCTCAAATCTGAATCAATCACTGGCTCAAATCTCCTCCGCTGCTTGCTTGCCTCCACTGCGCAATCTTGCATGACAATACTAATGAATGAAATGATAATGGCTCAAGCAAACTTGTATTTACTTGGCAAAATCACGTGAGCCCAAGCTACAATTTCCCTTGGCCTCATTGGCATTATTCAATCCATTACATGTGCAAATCTCATGCACAACTGATAGTCACAACTCACCCTTTCACTTACCTCTAACACTTGTCTCCACTGAACTGTCCATGCACTGAGTTAACTGATGTATTCTTCAGTTGCATTATGAGTTAATAATTAGTGAATTAATTAATAACTAATTCATACAACTCATCACTTAGTCTATTGGCCAGTTAGACTAAATAGAACTAGTTCAACTAAGTCAAACTGAACACAACTCCATCAACTGCTCATCTAACTCCACAGAACTCAACCACTTGAGTTCTAACTGAAGTCCTTCCATGCAATAGCTCAGTCAACCCATAGTAACCCACGTGTTCCTTCAGGCGTTGATGTGGCCACATCTGAGCTCCAACTGAAGTGCTCCAAGAGAATTAAGATAAAGTTTAGAGTCCAAATATTACTAAGGGCTAAAATATTTGACTGTTTCTATTTTACGTGCAGTTAAAAAATGGACTCTGATCACACCACTGTGATCCAAAAAATAAAGTCCATCTATTTTTTCCCACATGACCAATCATCCTAAACAACATCTTGCAATTCATAGACCATGATCATATGTCTAAAAATAGACTTTGCGCCAAAACTTGCCTGCGGGACCACTTAGTGAAGGCGACTCCTTTCCACTAAGATCCATCATCTTGTTGCATTCTCAACAAGCATTTCTTGTTGCACACTTTTCAACATGTGAGGAGGCCTTTTCCAATTTATATTAGGCTGTGATATTGTCCAGTGAATCCTGTAGCATGTGTGCAGCCATGGCCTTTCTTGTTAGGGTGGAGTAGATCATCTCTCCAGCCTGTTTGTGAAATTCTATCTAGTCAATGGGATGAACATCCTTGGCCAACACCTCAAAATCGATTTTTTTGTAGTCAGCTGAGGTCTTTGGTTGCTGGATAATTGCTTGCATGAATGAGACTTGCATCTTTCCTACTTTGATGTCAAAAGCTAACATCAACCTGCTCTGGTTGGCTAGTGTGTGCTTGAAGTATTGGGAATATGTCTCAACATTTAACTTCTCATTTCTCATCTTTATCTCCTTGTACCTTTCCTTAATGTCTCTTTGTTTATCAACTAGCCTAGAGAAGGAGGAAATCTCAACACTTAGCTGTCTCAATCGTTTGAGTGTTGGAGGTTGATGGTTGTTGTGTCTCTCCTTAGGCCACTGTTCCTTTACTTCTTTTGCCCACTGTTTCAATGTCAGTGATTTACACTGATTCAATGTTGTCTTCCTGTTTAGACACATGATTCAGCTTGGGCCTTTTTCTGAGTTCAAAATACTCGTCTGTGGTCTCCATGGCAGAACTAGAACCCTCCTCCCTATTTCTCTTTGGATTTCTCTCTTCATTTGCTGGGGTCTGTAAAACAGGAGGATTATTCATTGGTTCCCCTAGTTCTGGAACCTACAGGAAAGATATCTGGTCAATTTTCTTTTCAACATCAATGAGTGTGTTCTCTACATCCACTACTGTACTATCCATGTCAATTAATGTATTTTCCAACCATTTTGATTGGTTGGAAAACTATTCAATATCAGGTCTTGGATGGTGGATGAAAGGTCCCAATTTGACCTTGAGCCTTAACCTATTTATGACCCCATGAGGGTCATACTACCACATGAAGCTGTTCTTGAATTTCATGTCCTGCAATATTTTGTCAGCCTCAAGTCCAGCTTCTCTGTTATTATATATGAAGGGGCCCAATTGGTTTTTCATTTTAAATTGGGTCTTATTCCTAGCTGTCAGGAAGTTGACTTCATCTCAATTGATGATTTGTCTAAAATATTCAAGTGCAAATATCCTCATAGGGAGGTATTTGGGTAGATTATAAGGGGCAAGTTGGCATCCATAAACATTGATTTCAGTGTGGTTCTGGTACAGATACCAGTCTGTATAAGTGAATGTTATGGAGTATTTCTGGATTAAGGGTGTCCAATAAATAACTGACCTCTCTTTCCCCTTGGTATCCAACTTCTGGATGTTGACAACGAATTTATCTGCTTGATAATACAAAAACATGTGAAATAACACTAATGAGTACTTGAAAACTCTTTCAGTTGGCAGTCAGGTGAATTGTTCATGCATCATGTCTACAATGAATTGAGCATAGTTGTACATGACAACATGAGGCTTTCCTGGGGTGAAGATGGAGAGAAAGGCTAGGATAACCTCATCCACATGCTCATCTGAGGTATATCCTAGGATGCAAGAGAGCATGGTAATTATCTATCTTCCTCTCTCTGAAAAATGGTGGCAACATAAGGTGGACTATCTGTGGGAGTATGTTGGTCTTCTATGATGAAGGTCTGGAAAATTTGTGTTATTTTAGTGAGGTCTAATTTTACATATAGGTCTAGCAAGTCACCAATAGATAGTGGGGTTTTATTTGGGCTGGGTTGGACCTGCAACATTTGGATGATGGATTCTGCAGTGATGGTGAATAACAGCTGTTGGTTGGGGGCAACAATATCCCTTTAGCTAGGGATATAGTAGGCATGACAGAAATATATGATATCAGGGAATGGGTGCACTTCTGGGAATAAATACTTGGGCAAATTGGGTTCCCAAAGGTGGATGTCATCATTTTGGTTCAGGAATTTATCCTTACTCCAGCAGTGGAGCTTTAGGAGGTAGGCTGGTGAAACAATATATTTTATTTGAAAATCCCTGTCTGCTAATGCCAAACGGTTGATGTCCAGGTGAGGGGTTGATAGGGGTCTCATGTCTAGAGAGGTCTGGGAAGCCATATTTAGGAGTAGAGGTATGAATTAGGCTTGTGGTTGCTGCAAAAGTAGGGTTTGGAAGCTCTAGTTCAGTGAGAGGGTAATTACAGTTCGCAAAAGAGGAGTTTTGGGTATATAAGTGAATTACTCTTTAATTTAGGCAAATATATTAATTAATCTTTTAATTTGACCATACGCTTTCAAATTAAAGATTTGTTCTCATTTTCCAAAAAATACCTGGAATTTGGTGGTATGGGCTGCAAACTGGTTTCAATAGTGAATGCAAAGGGTACGGTGGCTTTAGCTGTGAACTGAATGCTCGAATTGGGAGCTCGGAGCTTTCTGCGAGCGGCAGATGGTGGTCAATTTTGGCTGCAGAGGTTCGGGGTGTCATAGAATGGCTTGAGAGACATTCACAGTGAAAACAAGCAGAAAGGGTGAAATGGGGCTTCTCTGGCCTTTTATCTGGAAACGGTTACATTTTGGCAGAAAATTTACAAATTAATAGTGAACAATTTTTGGTCTTGGTAGGGAGGCATTTTTTTGGGCCATCGCACCACTTTTGGAGGGTAGGCAGTATTTCCTTGCGAGCACGCAATCTAGCCTGGGGCTGACATGTAGCAGAACAGTGCCAGGAAAAACTGTGAATTTCGCATGCTCTCGGGTTGCTATCTCCCGGATAGTGAATGTGCACGATATGGATGCACACCGTCGGATCTGGGGGTGGGAGATCAGATGGTTGTCGCGTGGTTGAGCTGCACAGAGGGAATTAGGACTAGGATTTGTGGGGCCTGGGGTTTAATTACAAACAATTGTCATTAATTAATACAATAAAGCAGGGGTTTAATATAGCTGCGAGTTTATTAAAGTGGGACTAGGGGTTACTGTGGCAGGGTTTTTAACTACACGTGGGTTAAAAGGGGTTTATTGGGGAAATATGAAACAGGGAGTTAATTAGATAATGCGAGGGGATGAAAACTTCGGATAAGGGGGTTTTTATAGATTTTGAAGGGAAATACGAAAATTAATAAGGGGGGATGGTAATATTTACAATGGGGAATGGGTTTCACACTAGTGAAAAGGGGTTTTGGGTAGGGGAATGATTTTTGTAGGGTAATTCCTAGGGGAATGTGTGAAACCATGGGGTAAGGGTCAGAATGAGGGGAAAAAAAGGGTACTTAATAAGGAATGAGGGGATAATGGGGAAATTAGTAAGTAAGTATGTGGGGATGGAATGAAATGAGGGGAAATCAATCAAAGAAGCTTGTGAATATCTTTTCACTCTCATAAATGCTCCCGCACATGAAACATAAATGTGCTTTTGATTGAGCAACCTTGTACATTTTCAACCTTTCTTCTACCTACCCTTTATTTATACTAACATTTTTTCTTCACTTTATTGAGTGCATTTGAGATTGTAGACCCTTTATTTCCTTTTCTTTTGACAAGAAAACTATCTAATTCTAACCTTATAACTGCCAATGGCTTAGATTAAGCTGATGAGCACATTTTTATTCTCTACTTGACTAGTGATCTGCCAAGGTTAGACAGTTTGGCTAGATCTTTATTCTCTATCTATCAACATAAAATTTTAAACATGAATGAGTCAAGATTAAGCTATTTGACCATCATGGATTGTGGCATTTCTAACAAGTTGCACACAACCTTATTTTGCATAGTAAAGTAAAAAGTAGTGGCATTTGAACTTGCACACTTTCATGATCTGTTTTATTTCTTTTTTGGGGTTCATATTTTTCATTTTTTTGTTCCTTTTCTCTTTGTTTTTGTCCTTTGATTATTCTTTTAGGACATACCCTCTTTACGTTTTTTAATTTTTTAATATGGAAAACATTTTGCAGAAAGAAAAAGTATGTACAATATTACAAGACTAACCATAGCCAATTCAAAATTATGAATCCTATTATTATAGGACCCTAATAGTGGCTCCACATGGGGATGGAATTTCCTGGTGAAATGTCAATAACTTTAAGATCAGTAGCCTTTGAAATTATGACTAAAGTTACCTTGTAAGTTGTCGTCTATGATTCTGGTTTATTCATACTTCTGATGGTGAACCCTTCAAAGCTCAGGGCCTTCTCTCCGGGCTCCAACTTCAAAAGATCACCATACAATCCAATCTAAACTCTGCACCGTCATATACAAAGAGCAAAGTCAAAAACTATTGTTAATCTGTGGAAAAGTAATGCTTCAACATTCTACCATTAACATGTCCTCTTGGTAGATCTGTCCCATCTAACTCTCTCAAGAAAAATGCATTGTTACCTCTGTAACCATAAATGACATAAGGTCCTTGCCACATAAAATCAAATTTTCCATGTTTGCCCTTATCTTCCCTTCTTGAATCCCAGTTAAGTACTTTGTCACCTATGTAAAACTCATCAGCTGTAGTCTTTTTATCAAAAATATTTTTGATTTTATCCTATATTACTTGTGATTTGACATAGACTTCTTCTTTGGTTTGCTGCAAGTGTATTGTTTGATTTATCCTCCTCTGGATATCATTTGGTTCTACCTACAACTCCTGGATGATCTTCATCATTGGAACTCCCAAAGAGGATGGAAAAACAACATCCATTCCATATACTAACTGATAAGGAGATGTACCAATGAACTTTTTGGTAGTTAGTCTGTCTGCCCATAAGGCATTGACCAACTTTTTGTTCCATGTCCTTTTGTTGTCTTCCAATAATTTCTTAATGATATTGACAAGGCTTTTGTTAGAGAATTCTGCAATTCCATTACCTTGAGGGTAATAGGCAGTGGAATGGCCAAGGGTGATATGGTATTTGTTACAAAAGTCTACCATTTTCTTGGATTTAAAAGTAGCTGCATTATCAGTAATGAGTTTTTGGGGGCATCCAAATCTTGACAGGATATTGTTTTCAAGGAATGAGATAATGACAGAGTCTGTAGCTTGTCTAGAAGGGATGGCTTCTATCCATTTGGTAAAGTAATCAGTGGTTGTCAAAATCCATCTATGCTAGGCTAAGGAAGCTGGGTGAATTTCTCCAATGAAGTCTAAACCCCATTGTTGAAATGGCACTTCTGTGGAGATGGATTTGAAAGGCAAAGGTAAAAGATTTCTTTTTCCCTCAAACATCTGACATTTGTGATAGAACATCACATGTTTCTTAACATATGCAAAAAGAGTGGGCTAGCAAAAACTAGCCCTCAGAATTTTGTCAGTAGTAGTTTTCCAATACAAGTGTCCTCCACAATCTCCTGCATGAAATTCTTGCATAATTTTATCAACTTCATATTTCAGTAAATAGTTTAATAGAATACCACCATTATCTTTCCAAAATAAACCATTATCTATGATACAATATCTCATTTATTTCATTTTCAAAAATCTAGCTTTAGTTCTAGATAAACCAGGAGGAGCTTGTAAGTTTAGTAAGACAAATATGATATCTGTATACCAAGGTGAATCTGTAAAAGGTTCATTGATCTGTGGAGTTTCCATCTCTTCCTAATCATCTAAGGAACCAATGAAATTTATATTTAGGGCCTGACAATTCGATTCAGCCATAAGTTTGGCTAAACCTTGGCCTTTGATAAGTTTTGTAGGCTTTATTTCTATTTCATATTCCAAATATTGGCATTCCATTTACCTCTCTTCCCTTTAGGCCCATTTTTGTGTCAAAATTTCCTTTACTACTAAATTTGGAACATAAGCAATGATGTGTGAATACAATATGTATACTCTAAAACCTTTAATCGCCTTCACTAAAGCTAATGTCTATTTTTCCATTATGTTGTATTTCAATGTTGTATCTCTTAAAGATTTACTGAAAAATGCAATGGGTTGTTCATATCCTTGATCATTCTTTTGCAACAAGACTGCTGCAATAGTATGTTCTGAAGGAAAAGAAAAAATTATAAAATCTTTTTGAAAGTCAGGACTTATAAGGACTGTATTTTTGGTAAGGGCTTGTTTGATGGCCTCAAAAGATTGTTTAGCTTCCACTATCCATTTAAGAGTTGAATCTTTTCTTAGTTCTCTAATTAATTCTGCTAAATTTGAAATGAATCTCCTAAGAAAATTTATTTTGCCTAAAAATGACTATAATTCTTTGATGTTTCTAGGATGGGTGATGGTCAAGATTGCCTCTATTCTAGCAGGATCTATTCTAATTCCATATTTGGATATTATATGTCCCAAGAGTTTACCTTCTTCTATACCAAAGAGTGTATTTTTGGGATTTAAGGAAATCCCAAATTTTATGCATTTAATGAAAACTCTCCTCAGGTGATCTAGATGTTCATTATCAGATTTGGAAAAGACTGTGATGTCATCTTGGTAAACAACTAGGAAGTCATGGATTTATTTAGCAAAAGCTATATCCATAGCTCTTTGAAATGTTGCTCCTGCATTCATTAATCCAAAAGGGATTTTCAAATACATGAAAGTACCCCAAGGAGTAGTAAATGAAGTTTTTGCCTGGTCCCCTGGTTGAACTAAGATTTGGTTATATCCAGAAAATACATCAAGCAATGAAATTTTGGATGAACCTAATACCCTCTAAAGAATACGGTCCATTTCTTGGAGAGAATAGTTATCTTTCAATGAGACTTTGTTCAGATTTCTAAAATCAACGCAGAGTCTGATTTCTCCTGTTTTCTTCCTAGTAGTGACTAAGTTTGAGACCCAATCTGAATATCTAGTGGGAGCTATAATTTGGGCATCATACATTCTCTTTACTTCCTTCTTAATAGATGGCATATGAATTGGATTAATTCTCCTAAGTTTCTGTTTAAAATGTTTATGATCTTCTTTGATAGGTATCTTGTGTTGAATTATACTGGTGTCTTAAGACATTAGGTCTTCATAACACCAGACAAATACATCTTGAAACTCTTTAAACAGATTTATGTATTTAACCTTTTCATCTAGAAGTAAGGCTTTTGATATTTTAACGAGTTTAGGCTTTTCTTCAGTTCCTATGTTACATTCTTCTATATCCGCTCTTAAAGGTTCCATTTTTGGTTTCCTAGCTACAACATTCGAATCAAACAAATCTTCTAAGAGGACTAATCCCTTAGGCAAAAATTTATTTTTAAGATTTAGAATTTCAGGATCATCATTCATTATTTCTTATATTTCTACATTTTCTGAGCTATCTACTTCTAGTTTAGTGAAATTGGTGGGTCTACCTATATCTAAAATATTTACATCTATCCCACTATCTATGTCATTATCTACTGTACAATCTATATCTATATTACAATTCTGAAACTCACTTTCGGCATTCATGAAATCATAAATTTGAGAATCCTGTGAGAAAATCTGCCAATATTTCAAATTGTCAGGTATGACAGGCCTATGTCTCACTTCTGTAGTGTACTGGTGCTTGAGCTGAAAAGGTAGTTTGCAGGTGCTAGCAAAAGTAACCAGACTGTGGGTTTGTATATTCTGTTTCCTAGGAATGGCAGCAAAGCTTGTTTCCATAAGGTCTTTGATCAAATCTAGACAATCTCTATATATTGGCTCAATCTGGGATTATTTACAGAGTATTCACCTTTGATTTGTTTAATAATAAATTCTGAGTCTCCCATTATAGAAACTCTCTTGGCTCCAAGTTTTCTAATCATTTGTAATCCTAAGATTAGAGCTTCATATTCTTCCATGTTATTTGTGCATTTAAAATTTAACCTAAATGCATGACCTTCATAATGATTATTCTCCATGTTGTGAATCCACACTTCTGCACCTACTCCTAGTCTATTCACAGATCCATCAAAATCCAAATGCCATAGTGATTCAAGAAAAATGTTTTCACTGTCAGGTGTTTTGTAATTTTATTCTACAGCTGTGATTTCCCTTTTGTCATGGTTTTAATTATACAAGATGAAAGAGTCCATATCAAAATGCATGGAGTATATAGGGAAATTATGTGGTTTTTCTGCACTGCTCACCATGTATTTCATCAAGGTCTCTCTATAGAGTTTTCTTTGTTGACCAAACATAGATATGGTGGCATATGACATATCTAATTGTAAAGATCCCTGCAATTTTTCTCCCCATGAGTGAGATCCAGGGAAAATTTTAAGGATGAAAATTTGTCTTGAAGTTTGAAACCTTGGCGAATCTTACTAGTCTCCAAATTGCAAATTATAAAATGTTTGTTGATATCTTTGTAAAAACATTGAAATTTCTAGTAGTTTTATATATAGTCTTTATATAATTTTGGCATTTTTTAAGGTAAAATAATTTTATACTATAAAATTTGGGTGAATCATTTTTAGAAAATAATGGAAATTGGCAAATCTTTTTTTTGGAAAAACCATGGAGAATTAGCCCACTCGTGAATATTAGCCCCTAAAATTTTCTATGGTGAGATCCATATTTGGGTGGGATGTAATCAACTACTATGTCCATCAAAATACTCTTTGCTGGGCACTGGACTAGTGTCACACACAACTCCTTGATCAAGCCGAGGCATTTAACTTGGCTAGAGTCAAAGGAAAATAGGTCCTTGTATGGTCTGGTGATATCTAAGTTTAGTCTCTCTATGATTGCCTTTGGCATTAAGTTATGGGATGCTCCTGAGTCTAGCATAGGATTATGTAATATTTTATCATGAGTGTTCAAACTAATGTAGAATGGAGGGATACCTTTGTGCTGATGGGTGCCATTTACTTCAGGGCCAAACAATAACTCAAGCTGATCATCATTCAAATTCACAGCATCCTCCCCTTCACTTATATTCAATTTTTGAGTGATCTATGATATATATGATTCATTTTTCACTAACTCAGTCAAAGGAACTAATATCTTCAATTATTCTATCTCAATTTTAATGTTGAAAGGCAATTGAATTTTGTTGGATTGGATGAGATCTTCCTTAGCAAATGTGGTCTGTGTGTTTTTATCTTCTTTTTCAGTGTTAGGCACTTCGGTCCGTGTTTCAACAGTTTTGTTTTGAATTCTCTTATTTGGAATGTTTTGAGTAATTGTTTCTGTTTGAGTTTCAGATGAAGTCATATCTACAATTTTTGGGCTAGAAATTTCCTGAGTTCCCCTAGGGAGGATTTGTAGGATTTTGGTTACAGGAGCCTCTGTTATCTTTTTTATTGTGGGTCTGGATTGATCTCTTAGTGCGAGTTTCACTGTTCTTTTTACTTCTTAGGCTATATTGTTTATGAACCTCATATATCGCATATTCATAGCCCTGTTTAAAGTCGAAGGACTCCCCAGATTCTAATTGTAATTGTTGGAGCATATACAATTCCTGTTCTTCCTGAGTAAGAAAAACAACATCTTCATTTTTTGTTCCTAATACGTTTATTTGAGTGTCATCCTCTGCTTCATGGCTTTGTGAACCCTTAACATAGTTTTCTGATCTGGTATTGCATTCTTTCCAGTGCTAGGATTCTTTTGGAAGTTGGGGTTTTGGGGGTGCCTGTTGATTCTCCCACTGAGTTTTTCTTTACATGTTTTCTAATCTATCCATTATTCTTTCTACACTCTTTGCTAAACTGTCTATTTTACCATAAGAAGTGGAAGTTTCCTCTTTAATGACAAATCTCTTTTCATTTCTCATTCTAGATTTCTTAGCTAATAGGTTAGCTTCTACACTAACAACATTACTTTGCATTTGCTCCAATGTTTCAAGGTTTCTTTTCCTTAGCTGGAATGACATGTTAGTGTCAAAACCATCAGGGGATTTGATTAATGCTAGGTATGGTGGAAGCTTAATATTAGTAGGGATTTCACTGTAGATGCTATTGAACCTAGTACAATAATCCTAAACTGACTCATTAGGAGCTCTTCTAATGTTATCATGTTCAGAAAGTATTTGCAGAGGGTTTTTCTTTCTCTCCCATCTATCAATAAACAATCCATAAAAAGTAGCTAAGTATGCAATATGATTAGTAGGTAAAGCTTTGAACCATCTCTTAACATCCCCAGACAATGTTTGGGAAAATAACCTCATTTGGACATCAGACTCATCAATCTCATGCAACTCAAAATAGTCAATCATTTTGTTCAGATGTTGTTGGGCAGTATACTAACCAATAACATCAAACAAAAATATTTTTCTTTGATAATCTTGGGGCATGGCATGGAGTTGTGTTGGTAAAACCAAAGGTGGATATCTGTCTACCATGGATGAGATTCTGGCTTGAATAGGGGGTAAAGTGCTGGTACTTGAGTTAGAGCTTGAAATAGATCGAGATGAACTAGATGAGGATGAGGAGTTTGGTTGGATAGGAAGCTGATGAATGACTAGTTTAGGGGAATGGACTGTGGTGGATACAATTGGTGAGGTGGTAGTAAATGAAGGTGTATTTACAGTTTTTGAAGATTGTGTAGAAATTTCAAAGGCACCAGCAGTGAGGGAAGGTAGTTCAACTAATTTTTGAAGGTAAGCATCATATATATGGCTTATCAATGTGGAGGTTAAAGCTTCTAACTTGTCAAAAGTAGCCAACACAAATTTATCTAAATCTGGATGTATAGGCACCTTTTTTGACTCAATGAATTAAATAAAATTAGGGTCTAACATAGTTTCATGAATTTCATTCTTTGATTTAGTTCTAAACAATGAGAGGTCAAACGACAAATCAAATGGAATTTCCTCTAAAGTTGATAATTCCTCGGGGAGTGAATTTGATTTAACTAACTGGCTACTACTTACTTGAGTTTCTACATTTTTTGGTTTTCTTAAAATCTTGTCTGGGTCATCAACTATGGTAGCAGGGTTTGGATCTAGATTTGCCCTGGTATAATGAGTCTTCTTGGGAGCTAGAATTTTAATTTTTTTAATTGTTTTTATGAAACTTTTTAATGACACTCTTAAAATGACCTTAAGGGGCACAAGATAAAATTTAAGGTTTCCTTAAAGTTTTATTACACTGAGAATCAAAGTCCCTAGTATGGTCACCAATATGTTATCATTCCAATATTTCTCTAGAGTGTTCAAGAAAGAAATGATTAGAGGTAACCACAAACCAACTTTGGAGATTAGGATCTAGCCTTCTTAATTCTCGGAGATGGCTCTCTCTTTTTTATTTAACTTTGTTTAGTTATTTGATTTTAGGCTAGTTATGATTGTGCTTGGGTTTTGATTTAGATTTGGTTGTGGGATTACTTAGATGAAAAGAGGGGTGCCTTTTACCATTGGGCTATGGGGTCAAATGTCATACAAACAGGACTGGATCAAGTTCTAAAAACAATGTCTATAGGGCAAGATAGTAGAGTTACTTTAGATCTCAAGGCTGGATGGTGAAGTAGTTTTCAATCAGATCCAAAGATCAATTAAGGGTTCCTTAGGCCGGATTATGAAGAAAGTGAAAGAGGTCAACTTGGATGGGAGAGCAATTAAGGATTCTCATATCCGAATATCAGAAGAAAACATGTAAATGGTTAACTATTGAAAATAGAGTGTACTTAAACAAATTCTAAGATAAACTTCCAGTTAATTCATTCAACTTTAGATAACATTTGAGTTTGTGAAAAACATAAGAAAACAAAAAATTGACAAAGAAAATACTTCACTATAATAGCTTAACACATGAATCCTGTAATGAAATCTCTTTATTACTTGGTCCAGTTTTCTGACTTGAAAAGTTTGTACAATAACCCTCAGGTTTATGATCAAAATAACTTTACAAATATATAGCAATCCACACTCAATACTTCGATTTATGAAGTATTTATACAAAAATATTTTACAAAATATCCCAAACTGTCTTGGGAACTAATCTAGGAGAAAGAAATATCTTCATGCAAGAAGATTGAGATAGTTATTGAATTGTTGTTTGATGTCCCTATTTATTAGGTTGTGCTGTCTTTAATCTTTGATATTTTGCCTTTTAATCTCTACATTGCTGTTTTGTCTTCACGCTGGATGTTCTATTTACTCTGACCTTTCAACTGATACAATTTCACCTGATACACTTTGACCTGGCTTACCTGTCATTATCCTTTTACTATGCCTTTTTACTCTTACTGTACATTTTTACTTTTTGACTGTGTATTTTTACAGTAAGTCATTTAATTTCTCCCATGTTTTGGCATCTGATAATTGGATATTGATCATCTTCCTGTAAATAACATCTGCCTCTATATACTTGGTAAAAGTAGGCTTATTCACAAAAAGGTGTTTTACCTCATGCTAGAGGTAAAACAAATTTTCAAAAGTTTGGTATAAGGCCTTGCGAGTAGGTATCCCCTTCATGGATGAAGTGTACACTTGATCTTTGGCTACTTCTCTAAATTTTCTATTGTAATCCTCTTGTGTCATCAACTTATCATTTATTACCAAGGGATTTGGTAAACCCTTTTGCCTCAAAATTTAAACTTTAACCATGAATATGTCAATGGATAGTTGCATGGTTTGGCACTTATCTTCTAGGTTTAACATTAAATTCCTCTTGGTGAGGACCCTTTTCACTTCCAGAAATTAACTGTTCTATCAAGTATCTCTAATTCCTGCAACTCATACTTGTTTTTCAAGTTGAGGAAGTGAATCATCCATGTAGCTTCCTTTGGCATGTCTCCAAGTTCTGCTTTTAATCTCTGCATGGCTTCTGTGGCCTATTTTATTAAATCAACATGCTCAAAAATTACTTCGATGGATGGCCAAATATCATTGATAGAGTCAGTGATATTGGCCCACAATTATTTCTTAGCCTGACCTAGGGGTTCCTTCAATGTCAGTTCCTTCTCCAGGCTTTTTATTCTTTCGTTCATTCTGGTTGCTTTCTGCACTTCTTCCTTGTGCATAATCTGGGCAAGCTTGTAGTCAGTTTCTAGACTGGTCACCTTCTCCTTGAGCTTGTTCGTTTCAATGGTTTGAATGGACATGTCTTCCATTGTTTTGACCAACTTGCTTGCATCATCACCTGTAGACCCTGTTATTGATGTAGACGGTGTAGAAGCTAGTAGTGTTGTAGCCATTGGAGCTGTAGGAGCTAAGGATGCTGGTAGAGTGGAACGTGCTACAGTTTTTACTATTGGGATAACAGTGGTAGGGGCATTCTCTAGACTATCTTGTTTTACCTGTATCAAGCTATCCAATTCATTTTCCATCTCCTTTAGTTGATCATTCAATTAAAGCACCATGTCCATCATCTCCTCATGATTTGTTTGGCTTTCCAGGACCTCTTTTGTGTGTGGGTGTTCTGAATGAGGCATCTTTAATTGTTTCTTGAGAGCTGTTATATCCTCATTCTTCTTTTTTATCAACTTTTCAGCAGCTTTAATGTCACTTGGATCATGGCCTAGCTCAATGACCAAGTCCTCCAATGACTTGATCCTATTGTCTTTGGCCTGTGAGGAGGCCTTTTCCAATTTATATTGAGCTGTGATATTGTCCAGTGAACCCTGCAGCCTGTGTGAAGCCATGGCCTTTCTTGTTAGGGTGGAGTAGAACATCTCTCTAGCCTGTTTGTGGAATTCTATCTGGTCAATGGGATGAACATCCTTGGCCAACACCTCAAAATCAGGTTTTTTGTAGTCAGCTGAGGTTTTTGGCTACTGGATAATTGCTTGCATGAATGAGACTTGCATCTTTCCTACTTTGATGTCAAAAGCTAACATAAACCTACTTTGGTTGGCTGGTGCGTGCTTGAAGTATTGGGAATATGTCTCAACCTTTAACTTCTCATTTCTCATCTTTATCTCCTTGTACCCGTCCTTAATGTCTCTTTCTTTATCAGTTGGCCTAGTGAAGGAGGAAACCTCAACACTTATCTGTCTCTCAATCATTTGAGTGTTGGAGATTGATGGTTGTTGTGTCTCTCATGAGGAAATTGTTCCTTTACTTCTTTCGCCCATTGTTTCAGTGTCAGTGATTTCCACTGATTCAATGTTATCTTCCTGTTTAGATACAGGATTCAGCTTGGGCCTTTTTCTGAGTTCAAAATACTCATTTGTGGTCTCCATGGCAGAACTAGAATCCTCCTTCCTATTTCTCTTTGGATTTCTCTCTTCATTTGCTAGGGTTTGTAAAACAAGAGGATTATTCATTGGTTCCCCTAGTTTTGGACCCTGTAGGAAAGAACTCTGGTCAATTTGATTTTCAACATCAATGAGTGTGTTCTCTACATCCACTACTGTACTATCCATGTCAATTAATGTATTTTCCAACCATTCTGATTGGTTGGAAAATTGCTCAATATCAGGTCTTGGATGGTGGATGAAAGGTCCCAATTTGACCTTGAGTCTTAACTTATTTATGACCCCATGAGGGTCATACTTCCACATGAAGCTGTTCCTGAATTTCATGTCTTGCAATATTTTGTCAGCCTCAGGTCCAACTTCTTTGTTATTACATATGAAGGGGCCCAATTGATTTTTCATTTTAAATTGGGTCTTCTTCCTAGCTGCTAGGAAGTTGACTTCATCTGAATTGATGATCTACCTAAAATATTCAAGTGCAAATATCCTCATAGGGATGTATTTGGGTAGTTTATAAGGGGCAAGTTGTCATCCATAAATTCTGATTTCAGTGTGGTTCTGGTATAGATACTAGTCTCCCACCTTGTTGTTCTTGGCCAACTGTAACACCCTTTTGATTTCTTGGCTAATTCTAGGTTGAGGGCTACTAGTCAACATGTTCATGACTAGGTGGACAAATGAATATATGAAGTCCTTATAGGTGAATGTTGTGGAGTATTTCTAGATTAAGGGTGTCCAATAAATAATTGACCTCTCTTTCCCCTTGGTATCCAACTTCTGGATGCTGACAGGGTATTTATCTGCTTGATAATACAAAAACATATGAAATGACACTGAAGAGTACTTGAAAAATCTTTCAGTTGGTAGTCTTGTGAACTATTCATGCATCCTGTCTACAATGAACTGATCATAGTTGTACATGACAACAGGAGGCTTGTCTGGGGTGAAGATGGAGAGAAAGGGCAAGATAACTTCATCCACATGCTCATCTGAGGTATATCCTAGGATGCAAGAGAGCATGGTAATTATTCGTCTACCTCTCTCTGAAAAAATGGTGGTAGCATAGGACTATCTGTGGGAGTATGGCGGTCTTCTATGATGAAGGTTTGGAAAATTTGTGCTATTTTAGCAAGGTCTAATTTTACATATAGGTCTAGCAGGTCACCAATAGATAGTGGGGTTTCATTTGGGTTGGGTTGGACATGCCACATTTGGTTAATGGATTCTACAGTGATGGTGAATAATAGTTGTTGGTTAGGGGCAACAATAGCCCTTTGGCTAGGGATATAACAAGCATGACAGAAATGTTTGATATCAGGGAATGGGTGCACTTCTGGGAATATATATTTGGGTAAATTGGGTTCCTAAAGGTGAATGTCATCGTTTTGGTTTAGGAATTTATCCTTACTCCAACAATGGAGCTTTAGGAGGTAGTCTGGTGAAGCAATATCTTTTATTTGAAAATCCCTATTTGCTAATGCCAAATGGTCGATGTCTAGGTGAAGGGTTGATAGGGGTCTCATGTCCAGAGAGGTCTGGGAAGCCATATTTAGGAGCAGAGGTATGAATTAGGCTTATGGTTGCTGCAGAAGTAAGGTTTGGAAGCTCTGGTTCAGTGAGAGGGTCATTACAGTTTGCAAAAGAAGGGTTTTGGGTATATAAGTGAATTACTCTTTAATTTAGGCAAATATATTAATTAATTTCAATTAATTAATCTTTTAATTTGATTGTACGCTTTCAAATTAAAGAGCCGTTCTGGTTTTCCCAAAGATACCTAGAATTTGGTGGTATGGACTGCAAACTGGTTTCAATGGTGAATGCAGAGGGTACGGTGGCTTCAACTGTGAACTGGATGCTCGAATTGGGTGTCTAGAGCTTTTTTCGGGCAACAAACAGTGGCCAATTTTGGTTGTAGAGGTTCAAGGTGTCGTAGAATGGCTTGAGCAACATTCACAGTGAAAACGAGCAAAAATGGTGAAATGGGGCTTCTTTGGGCTTTTAACCGGCAACGGTTACATTTTGACATGGAATTTACAAATGAACAGTGGACAGTTTTTGGTCTTGGCGGGGAGGCGGTCTTTTTGGCCATCGCATCGCTTTTGGAGGGCAGAAAGTATTTCCTTGCGAGCACGCGATCTAGCCTGGGGCTACCACGTAGTAGAACAGTACCTAGGCAAAACCGCAAATCTCGCGTGCTCTCGGGCTACTATCTGTCGGATGGTGAATGTGCGTAATATGGATGCACACTGTCAGATCTGGGGGTGGTAGATCGGACGACTGTCGTATGGTTGAGCTGCACGGAGAGAATCGGGACCAGGATTTGCGGGGCCCGGGCTTTAATTACAAACAATTGTAATTAATTAATACAATAAAGTCAGGGTTTAATATAAGCCGCGGGTTTCTTAAAGTGGGAGCAGGGGTTACTGTGGTAGGGTTTTTAACTGCACCAAGGGTTTGTGGGTTAAAAGGGGTTTATCGGGGAAATACTAAACAAGGAGTTAATTAGATAATGCGGGGAGATGAAAACTTAGGATAAGGGGGTTTTTATGGGTTTTGAAGGGAAATAGAGAAATTAATAGGGGGGAGGTAATATTTGCAATGGGAAATGGGTTCACACTAAGGAAAATGGGTTTTGGGTAGGGGGATGATTTTTCCAGGGTAATTTCTAGCGGAATGTATGAAACCATGGGGTAAGAGTCAGAATGAGGGGGAAAAAAGGTACTTAATAAGGAATGAGGTGATAATGGGGAAATTAGTAAGTAAGTAGGTGGGGGTGGAATGAAATGAGGGGAAATTAATCAAAGAAGCTTGTGAATATATTTTCACTCTCATAAATTCTCCTGCACATGAAACATAGGATTAAGCATGATAAATGTGCTTTTGACTGAGCAACCTTGTACATTTGCAACCTTTCTTCTACCTACCCTTTATTTATCCTAACATTTTTTTTTCACTTTATTTGGTGCATTTGAGCTTGCGGACCCTTTATTTCTTTTTCTTTTGACAAGAAAACTATATAATTCTAACCTTATAACTTTCAATGGCTCAGATTAAGCTGATGAACACATTTTTATTCTCTTCCTGACTAAACAATGTAAACTTTGAAACAAGAACTATAAACTCAAAATGGGAACTCTGGCAAAAAAACCCCGTAAGAACATCAAAAACAGTGCTAAAAACGAAAAGCATTGATGCTGGAATAACACCTGTTTTTTTTCTAAGGTAAATTTTCAACATGTTTTAAAAATGGCATTGAAAACAATTTTTTTGTGCAAAAATTGTCTAAAACACCTTCAAAATGAAAAGTGTTGATGTTCGAATAACACTTTTTTTTTTTTTCAATGGTAAATTTTGTGCAAAAAACACCCTCAAAACGAAAAGTGTTAATGCCAGGATAACAATTTTTTTTTCAAGGGTAAAATTTCAACATTTCGAAATAATGGCGTAAAAGATTTTATCATGACTCTAAAAAACATTAAAATTTCAAAAGAATAAAA
>APFE031548608.1:0-14378 GCA_000404065.3 Pinus taeda
CACAAAATCCCATGGTTGGAAAATATTATATTGATTAAATCAAATTCATTTACATAACTTCAAGTTGATTTAAGATTTGTGATTTTCTATTGACATGTTATAATTATTTATATTGATGCATTATTTGATACTTTTAATTTACAATCTAATAAGCAATACAAACACACAATTATAACAAGCATTGCAAATGCACAAACATTCAAACATCAAAAGCATTGCAAATACACAATCATACAAACATCCCATCAAATCTTCGTACTACACGCAAAATTATAAATACATACAAATATTGCATATGAAATTTTTATCATCATACATAGAAGATTGTAAATATCCAAACATAAAAAATTAATGTAGACACTAAATCAAGCCATATGCTAAAGAAAAGCCACACAAAATTCAAAGTACATATCAAACATGTCATCCACATTCATTATAAATACACAACTATGTAAATAAAAAGCCAAACAACAACCATTCTCATACACAGTCACAAGTACATGTCAGAAAAAGCATTGTAAAGACACACAAATACATTGAACATTACATATCAAATTTTTGTCATCACACACATAGAAAAAATTTGAATGCACAAACATAATATAGATACCAAGCACCAAGTATTAACAAAGAAAATTCTCACACATTTCAAAATACATATTAACGTGCCACCCATTCATTGTAAAACACAATCAAATATATGAAATTCAAACAATAATCATTACACTAAATTCTGCATTTAAATTCATCATCACAAAGTAATAGAAAAACCCATCAATCATTGTATGCAATAAAAATATACAACTTCATCATACAGATATTCAATCACTCAATAGGCATACAAAAATAATTGTAACTAACATACACCAACCAATCAATGTACATACAATAAAGACATACAACTTGATCATCTACAAATTGAACCGCTAAACAAGCATTGAAAAATTGTGCAATTATCACAAAAACCCATGCCTACAAAAATATCATATTGATTAAATCAAATGCATTTACATAACTTCGAGTTGATCTAAAATTTAAGATTTTCAATTTACATGTTATTATTATTTATATTGATGCATTATTTGATATTTTTAATTTACAATCCATTAAACTAAAACTATCTAGTTCTAAAATAAATAAGTAAAAGTAAATGGAAAAGTAAGGTGGAGAGAGGGACACAAACCCTTGAGGATAGTCATGGTCCATCCTCAAGAGCAATGAGAAAGGGCTTTTAGCCCTTTCAAACAAAACAATACTTTTTATTATTATAGTGGTTTTAGAGTAATTACATAATGAAGATGAAAAATAAATGAATGCCAATTTATTTTGGGTCACGATAACATAATGAATTCATGTCATGATTTCATAATGACATGTAGATAGTTCATCTATCCTAGCATGCTTGTATATTCATGTCCTTTCTTATCATGTGCCAAAAAAAAACAAATAATTATTAAAATTTAATCGTCATCTATGCCTTATTTGTAAAGTAGCAAAAGCTTTATAAAGAATCAAATTTAATAGTTTATGAAAAATAACCAGCCTAATTTTATAATTGAAAGGCAATGAATAGATTGAAAATTCATATCATGCATTGAATTTACCTTTGCACCATTTGCTCTACGTTGTGTTTCTGCAACCATGATATGCCCATGCAATATAAGTCATCTTACTCCCATATAGCCTACAACCTATTTAGAAATACTCATCAAACTAAAAAAATGTAATCAATTAAATGCAAACAGTCCCAGTGCATGATAGAGTTTGACTGCTTTAAAAATTAGAAGTAAAAGAATAAATATTTTTTCAAACTAGTAAAAGAAAAAATACAACATTAAATAAATTTATTATCAAAATCATTTTTTCTCACCAGTAAAAAAAATGAAAACACAGTAATAAATACATTTATTATCAAAATCATCACAATTATCACTGTAATTTTATTTATTACCAAACTCATCAGAACTATCATATAAGTTGAAGTTATTCTTTCAACTATTATGGATCACAGAAGCCTCAATTCAACTAACTATCATATAAATTATTAATAAATGGACATACAAGAAAACAAAGAAATCCAATATTCAATCAAGAATACCTTTGATAGATGAATCTATTATATTTACAAGGTTACAACGGTTTCAGGAGAGTCAACAACCAACAGTAAGCCCACTACTCTGTATTTATGCTGTGTAATATAATATATTAAGTTTGTATGCATATATCTGTAGTATATTATATATATCTGTGTAATATAGTATATTAAGTTTGCTTGCATGTATTTATGCTGTGGAATATAATATATAATCTAGTTGGCAATGTCTCCACCACAGTGTAAAGGTAAGGGTGTACAAGTCTCCAACACATGTAATTGTTATGAAATCCCAGATGTATTCACCATTTTTTTTTAATACAGGCAAAATATCTATCAATAATGAGTGGGAGAAATTGAAATTTATATGAATATAATCATAATAACGACAAACACTGAATGAGAGTGAGAGTGACAACTCAAAACCTCTATTCATTTCCTTCCCAAACAATCAAACGAGTCAAAATAACAAGCCAAGTTGAGGGAGAAAAAATACAAAATTACGAGATGTCGAAAGTGATTGGAGAGAAAATCAAAATATAAACCCAGAAATTTAATCTAACTAATTATGACAATGAAATTTGTGATTATCTTCTACAGAAAATTCACAATGTTAAAAAGATAGATACGACGTTTTACTATTTGGAGTGAATTGCGTACTATCGGCAGGTTCATAGGAAGCAGTGAAACATTTCAAATTGAAGTGGGGCAATGGTAATAATCACACTAAAACCCTGAGTTGAAAGCTTCTTGCCAAGCATACAGTCCCAAATCATGTGAACAACTATTTTTAGTTTTAAAAGCGAAAGGAGGCAAATAATATCTGATCTTTAAAAATGGTTAAATGCTTTTTTATGTAAATATTTTGATGAACTTAACAAATTTTTTGTTAAAAAATCTTAATGCCAACAAAATATACCACAAAATAAAAATTTAAAAATAATTAAATACAGAGAGAGCCCTGTGTTTGATAAAATTTACCAAATTATAATGAATAAAAAAATAGTTATGGGTTTTATGTAATCTCATATATATAGGCTAATTTGGCCGTGGGTGAGATTGGATTAGACACTGAACCTCTGCATCAGTATGGAGGGTCTTTGGGAGAGCTGGAGAGGATAAAGGGGTGACCCAAATGGGGGAGCTGGAGAGGATAAAAGGGTGACCCAAATCAAATCCATATGGTCCACATGTGCCTATAGAAAAAATTGAGCCATTAAATTACAAGTCCAACATAACCCAGAAATTCAATATAAACCAAATACATTGAATCCAAATTTAAATCCAGAAATTCAATATAAACCAAATACATTGAATCCAAATTTAAATCCAGAAATACAAACAGAGGAATCTAAGCTATAGTTAGAGAGCCACAAAAGAGAAGTTAGGGAGAGCCAAGGATCTGAGCTATAGTTACAGAGGCAGCATGACCGGTGAAGTTGACTAATCGATTCCAGAACATCTGGAAGGAATACCCTCCTGAATCCAACCCCACCTCCTGAACCTACTCATTCTCGATCTTCCTGGCAGGGAATGAAAATGGTAACGAAATAATTGATATAGAATTTTGGATAATAGGTAGGTTTCAGGCTTCAGCGATGAATGATAAAATAAATCATTGAAGAGCATTGCAGGGCCCTTGGATGTAATATGCTTAACCTAGAAATATCTAATAATTCAATAATTCAGTGCAAAACCTGAGAAACCTGAGAAACACATAGAAAGCTAGGAGAACAAGAAATTCAATGCAAGTACATTGCAATCTGAACAATCTCTTCATCACACAATCTGAACAATCTCTTCATCACACATGCAATCGACAATGACTTTAAAACAGAGTCAGTCAAGAAAATGCTTTGCTTACCTCCGAGGGACGAATCCACATGGAGAGACATGATATTTGCAAGGTTTACGGTGTTGTAGAGGATCTAATTTAGAAAACCAAGAAACCGCCTCACCATGGATGCAGAGGATCTGATTTTAAAACCAAGAAAACTGCAGGCTCTGCCAAATAAAACGCTCCCAGTGGCCATTATTCGAAGTAGGGATCTATTCTTCCGCCTCTCGTCAAGGATGCTGAAGATCTAATTTAAAAAACCAAACAACACTGCACATCTCAATTTATTTACAGGATTTGATCAATGCCATTGAATTTCCTAAAATCAAATTGATTCCTCTCTCATTCAGCTAATCTTGTTTGAACATAAATTTTACCGCAAAATTTTACCGCAATGCCTCATTTAACTGTGATCCCTGGCAGAGTTGTCTTGATTCAATATTTGATGCGCTACTTGCCTCTACCTCTGTCTCTGCCTGTCAGGGAACACAAGCATTCTGCCTCTGCCTCTGCCAGAATACAAGCAGACCAGACAGACAGACACACCAAATACATGACAGAAACGGACATAACAGAGACCAAACTACATTCATACGCACACACAACATACGGAGCTCGAAACGCACGAGACTAGACCACACAATGCAGGAAACTGGGAGAGGAGGATGAGAGGAACTGCAATATGAACCCAAAATTTGAATAGAATTAAAGCAATCAACATCCTTGACCCTTAAGATAACCTGTTCGATAAGCAACGTCACTTATCTCTCGCACTTTGCTATCACAGACAACCAATTTTACTAATTGCAGATGATGATGTGAATTCTGTTTGCAACTGACGACTCAGATTATTTATCTCTTAGATGATGATGGCAATTCTGTTTGCAACTGACGACTCAGATTATTTATCTCTTAGATGCGGAAAGACGCTCCAGCCTTTTTCAGAGCTATACCATAAAAGCACAAAAGCACAATCCGTATCATCTAACCAACCAAAAATAGTAATAAAGCACAATCTATGTCGCCTAACTAAAAATAGTAATAAAGGCGCAATCTAAAGCACAATCCATGTTGGTTAACTAAAAATAGTAATAAAAGCGCAACCTAAAGCACAATCTATGTCGGCTAACTAATAATAATAATAAAAGCACAATCTAAATCATTTAGGCAAAAATAGTAGTAAAAAGCATGACTTATGTCATCCAAGCAAAAATGGTAATAAAAGCACAATTCATGTCTTCCAAGCAAAAATAGTAATAAAAGCACAGTCCATGTCATCTAGGCAAAAATAGTAATAAAAGCACAATCTATGTCATCGAATCAAAAATAAATCCACTTGTTGGTTAAATTTTTTAAAATAAGAGCATGTAGATATAGAAGAAGGGTCATCACAATAACATTTTCATACTAATTTAATCTAATTAAAATAGTCTTCAGACTCTTGAGATAACCTATGTCAATTTTCTCCTCTCATAAGCACTATGAGTTATCTTATATAAGCATTCTCCTCTGATAAGAACTATGAGATATCCTATGTCAGTGTTATACTATGGGCTTTCCCATCTTAATGGTCAATGCCTAAACTTCTATTTGTTAAACTACTCACTTTTTCATAATCAGCAAAATAGCTATGTAATTGGCAACAACTTGAAGCATGTTAAGATGAGGCTTGTGTTAACACTATTGGACACATACCTACACACGGTACCTCAAAAGCTCAAATTGTTTCCTTTACCCCTTTGCTCAACTAGCAACATTTTCTTATCATGTTCCTATCTTTTTATTTCTTCACAAAAATATCTACTACTTTTGCTACGAAATTAGTTCAAAATCACCATGATTCTCTTCCTACTCCACTTTTAATGCTTTTTTGTAGGCTTCCCTAATCTATTCTTTCATTTGCCACATTTGCTCAAAATGTCATTTATTAGTTTCTTAATACCAAAAGCCCATATTCCTAAATGTAATATCTCATATGTCAACACCTATATGTTTTAATCAAGCCCTAATACAATTGAATTAAATTCTTCATGATCACAAGTATAATATTTCGTCCAAGGCATCCAATCTTCAAATATGATATTGATGACTTCTTGGAGCATATCATAGCTATGATACCAAAATGAAATGGACCCACTTGCAATAATATTGTTCCCAATAAACAACAACAACAAACCCTTTTGCATAAAGTATACTTTAAGTCTGCTTTCTCACATCGATGCAAAGCTCGAACTCTTCCCAATTTCCTCCTTGGAACATCTCTCCTAATTATTTGCCAAGACGCTAAGCTGCGTGCTAATGCTCACAATCAAGAAACACCTAGTTTGATTGGCAAAGGAAAGAAGAAACATCAATTCTATCATTGGAGATATTATCATTTTGATAATGAATGTTGTGACTTGTAGGAAAAAATGGTCGATGCATTTCTTATTGAACAACATCGAACAACCAAGAAGTGTTGACATTAATGATGCATACCTAGATATTAATGTTAATAATTCAACCTCCACCCACCCTTAGTGGGTTCTCATGGAAAAAAGCTATTGTGAGAACAAGAATGAAGCTCTCTTCACTTAATAATTTCAAGATCAAGCAACAACTTGCACAATTAATCATAGAAGAATGGAGCTCTCTTAATTTCATAATTTCTAGATCAAGCAACAACTTGCACAATTAATCATAGACAATGGAAACAAAAACAAACTGCTTTCTCAACAATTGATTGAAAAAATCCAAATTTCTACCACTCATCCCCATCCATATCATATTGGATGGGTTCACGAAGTAGTACCTACTTTATGTTTGTTGTGTTTTATCAGATTTTCCATTAGACCATTCATTGATACAGTTGATTGTGATGTTACACCCTCATATTGTTGAGATGTGATTTTGTCAAGCCCTACCAGTTTCACAAAAAGGCACAAAATTGTGGGTATTATAACTTCTACAAGCTCTTCAAGGATAATAAGATCTACAATGTCATCTCTTCCTTCTCTTATTCTGCATTTGCTAGAAGATACGTTATTAACCATATCAATATCCACGAGTTCAAAATGTTTGATATGTTCCAATGCGCATCCATGTCGGCATTCAACTACTTGCTTTACAGTGCTCACACTTTTGCATGGAGATGTCTTTCTAAGCACTGAGTCCAACTCCAATCCTCAACTTACTTCAGACCATGCCCTAGTTAGCATCTTCTTCATGATTCACCTCCAACTAAGGATATGAAGGTCATATTTTTTGCATAGGTGTTTCCACAACAAAGGATTACCTTATTCTTATTAGGAGGACATTCTATAATTGAACATCATGCCCCTGCAATTATTCCATGCACTCTCATTTCAACATCCATTCTTCTAGTATCCAATCATGTTATTCCTGCCATCTTAGTTCCTATAAACAATGATGTCATTCACTAGAAAGAGTGTACAATCAATAGAAATTGGCGACATTTGTTTTCGTCATCGCAAAATTGATCATACTTTGTCCATAATTCATATTGGATTTAGTCTAAATATGTAATATATATATGTTATTTATTTTGTACTTTATGTCTTGTAGTTTATCTACCTTGTCGTTAATATTTCATTGGTGACTCGGTCAAAGATGATCACTCACCTAACTTTGTATCAGATACTTGTAACCCTTGGAGACTTGGTCAACTATGATCACTCTCCACCATTTTTATACAAATATAACCACATAAAACAATATTGTAAAACATGTATGATTTGATGTTCTCCTTTCGGTACTTGCATTCTTCTTTCTTCTATGAGTATGTACAATGCAGGCTACCTATACTCATAACAATTGGCAATAGAGGAAAATGTAGAAGGAAAAGCCAAATTAACAAACCTTTCCATATTTTGAAGCTTCTGAGTGATGGGGTATCCATTATAAATGGATTTGTGATCTTGCACATAAGGTCCACCAAGGAGGTTGCATGTGCTCTACATTGCATCCATATTATGGCTTTAAACCTTCCACAACTATAAGTTGTAAGACCTCAACACTTCTTGTGAACACTATTGTGTACTTGTCTTCCTTAACATAGGATTAGTTGGGAACTAATGTTTCCCACCTTCTGGTGTTGTTAACAATCAATGTCTAAACTTATATTTGTTAAACTACTCACATTTTTATAATCTACGAAACAACTAGGTAGTTAGCAACAACTTGAAGAATTTTAATATGAGCTTGTGTTAACACCGTTGGACACATACCTATACACCGTGTCTCAAAAGCTCAAGTTGTTTCCTTTACCCCTTTGCTCAACTGGAAACATTTTATTTTCATGTTCCTATCTTTTTTTTAGAAAGACATCTACTTCATTTGCTACAAAATTAGTTCAAAATCACAATTATTTTATTCCTACTCCACTTTTAATGTTTTTTTGTGGGTTTCTATAATTGGTTCTTTCCTTTGCCACATTTGTTCAAGATGTCGTTTACTAGTTTCTTAATGCCAAAAGCCCATATTCCGAAATGTAATCTCTTCTATCTCAACAACTATATGTTGAAGAATTAATAAATCCACACAATGCAGGAAACTCTAAGAGGAGGAGGAGAGGCACTACACTGCCAACGCCAATATGAAGTTAAAAATTGAATTGAATTAAAGCAATCAAGATCCTTGACTATTGATATAACTTGTTTGATAAGAAACACCAATTATCTCTCGCACTTTACTATCACAGATTGCCAATTTTATTAAGAGTGAATGGTTGGGACTGCAATGTTGGTTATATTTATCTCTTAGATGTTGATACCAATTCCATTTGCAAAGGAGGACTCATATTTCATAATGTGGAAAGATGCTCCAGATTTTACAACAAGACAAAAAAGGCTACGACTAGACAACAAAAGCACAATCCATGTCATCGAAGCAAAAATATAATCCACTATAGTGTTTGTTAATTTAAAAAAAAAGCATGTAGATATAAAAGAAGGGTCAAAACCCCTTTCCATGTCATCACGATGAAATTTTCATATCCTATTTTAGGAATTAAATAATTGAACTGAATTATAATAATCAAAGAACCCTCACACTATGTCAGTTTTCTCTTTTGATAAGCACTCTGAGTTATTCTATGTCATTTTTCTCCTTCGACAAGGACTGTGAGTTATCTCTTAGATGTTATTATCATAGACTATCAATTTGGAGGGGAGGGTTGGGACTGTAGGATGTGAAAAGATGTGCCATCCAATGGAGGATGTAGCCACCTTTTACAACTAAACATCAAAAGAAAACCATTTTTCATAAAGTATACTTTAGGTTTTCTTTCTCACATTGACAAAAAGCTCAAGCTCTTCCCAATTTCCTTCTTGGATCATCCCTCCTAAATATATTCCAAGATGGTGAGTTGATCATTGTTGCTCATAATCAAGAAACACCTAGCTTGACTAGCAAAGGGGAGGAGAAACAATGATTCTATCAATAAGAGATATTGCCATTTTGATAATGAATGTTGTTACTTGTAGGCCAAAAAGGTAAATGCCTATCTTATTAAACAACATCAAATGATATAAGTGTTGACATTGATGATGCATACCTAGATATTAATGTTAATCATTCAACCTCCATCTACCCTTAGCAAGTTCTCATGGAAGAAAACTAATATGAGAACAAGAATGAAGCTCTCTTCACTTAACAATTTCTAGATCAAGCAACAACTTGCACAATTAATCATATACAATGTATCCATTTGTGGGTCCTTCGTTGGTGGCTTGGTACAATGTGTTAAAGTTGAATGTTCCTATTGACTCTATGCAAAGAATTAGGCTCTTAGTTGAAGTATACTAAGACTGCTAAATTGAACAAGTGAACATTTTCCAAGGACCATGTCATCCCACTGTTAATATAGGTTGTCACTGATTTCAATTGTTGATATGACAGTGACCGAGATGGAAAATATTCTTGAAGATGCTAGAGGATGACTACAACTCTTGTTTAAGTGATGAAGACACAAATGAAGTGTCAATCATGTATCTTGATCATAATGAAATGCTACCATATCTCTATACTTGATGAAGGCCTAGAAGAAATACACGTGATGACATGTCCTACCTCCAATGATGTGAAGCTTGATGTCCTTACCTCCTGTGATCCTAATAATGAAGACTACAAAATGATGGTGACCATATGTTGAATAAGACAAGGTGATGAAGAAGGAAATCAAGGACATGATGATGGTGACTCTATGAAGAATAAGGCAAGTACATGATTAAGAAGACAATCAATGAAGAAATCAATCTATGAAGAAGCACAATAGTCAAGGCATTCTACCCTACCCTCATTTCTTCACTAATAATTAGTCAGTCACACTAAAAATTCCTTTTTACTATCTTAGAGGTAGAATTCCTTGATGACACCTACACGATCTTGTAAAGCATAGTTTTGCCTTTCTAATGAGCTATTACTTGAGCAAAATCTCCTAAAGATGAGCAAGAATGAGATTTTACAAGTTTAAGGCAAGATTCTGCCAGTAAGATGACCTATGCCTAAACAAAATTCATGTAGGCTTAACTAAAAGACATGTCTGTTTATTTCATGCACAAGAAAATATATATATAGGAGGCCCTCAATGTATTTAGAGCTCAGAGTATTTCAAATTATATAAGGAAGAAGATACAACAATTCACATCTCGTGAACAACAAGAGCACATACTTCTGAAAGCATACATTTATCTCTATGGAAAATTGTGGATTAGCGCTTGGTAAGTTAACATCCCCTAAAAAATATGAGGTGCACATTTTTCTAAAGGATCTGTCTTTGTGAGAACTGTGGATTAAGGGCTTTCAGACTATGCTCAAATCAACATGGGACTGTGCACCAATCAACATGGAATTGTGCACCAAACAAGGACACACCAACCTCGAACTGTTGGTTCAATTTGTGGACTATGTAGGATCACATGGTAATGACGGTGTGTTGGATTATTAGCCCTCAGATTTTATTGGAGTATTAACCCTCAGACTGTGTTGGATTGCGGATTGTATAGTTTTTTTTGGATTCCGATTGTGTGTTGGTTCAAGCCTCGACTATGGTAGATACACTTGCAAATGAAACCTTGAAGATAAATATCTCCTCATGACAAAAACAACAAATATCCTAATGCACAGTGAAGTCAAGAAACCATAAACTAAAGATAGCACAGTGGAGTATAATGAAGCATTGAGCAGTGGCATATTAATTCGGACCCAAGGTATCATATTTGGGCTTGTAGAAGCATATCAAAATTCAGATCAGTAAATTGGTGCAGCATGATGCCATAATATTATTGCTGAAGTTTTGGTGCAGTAAGGACATTGGTAAAGTTGTGTTGCAAAAGTCCTGGTGCAGTACTAAAATGTTGGTGCAATGTTGAAGTCTTAGTGCAAGAATATTGGTGCAGAATTGATGAAGAAGTATGGTGCATAATAGATGTAGTATGGTGTATAAATCCTTGTGTAGAAGTATTGGAACAATTTGAATAGTGGTATGGTGCAGTGTGGTGCAAGGACATTTGTAAAGAATAATTGTCACAATCTAGTGTTGAAGTCTTGGTGCAGCAGTGGCCCAGTAGTCTTGAGATAATCTCATGTTGAAATATTGGTGCAGTGCATAAGTCATGGTGCAAATTTTGGTGCAGACTTTGGAGGCAACTTGAAGTAATCTTTGGGAGTAACCTTGGACTAGATTTGAAGAAGGTGCGTAAATATTATTAGAGCTGGTGCAGAACTTGGTGCAGTTCATTGAAGACACATTGAAGTGTTGTATTGAAGATCACAATGCAGTGTTGATGTCATGATGAGGTAACTTGAAGAGATTGATTGGGTATTATGAATAACAATGGTGGCACTTTCTGTATGACAAGGTTGTCAATGATGATGTGATGTGGAGACTCAGTGAAGGGATAATTGAAGATTGATAGGGCTTGGTGAAGAAGACTTTGGGAGTCGTGAAACCAAACATATCTTGACAAAGCGAAGCTATAGGATTGGTGTTCTTGGATCTGGTGCTCCTAAACTCAAGGTTGGTGCCTTGGATAAGATAGGGACAAATCACTAGAGGTCGAAGCCTCACAAAAGTCCAAGTAGGTGCTTGGCACATCCTAGGTTTGATCCTGGGCATCTTCTTCTGGGGTTTGATCCCTACCTATATTGTACTTGATTCATTGTAAAGATTATATTAATAAAGGAATTTATTTCTACTGTTCATTTTTTGTTCTAAATATAAGTGATCTAACTGGTAAAAGTAACAATTGGAAAGAAATACTGATTCAGTCCCCCTCTCAATATTTCCAACACCTACGTGTTGTCTAGACATTATTATGCCTAATAAAATTTGATATGTACTCAAGAATTAATATATAATGGCTTTAGCAAGTACGTTTATGCATGATTTGACTCATTTGGTATAATTTGAAGCCTATAACTATTTTATGATGGACAAATTTTACCTTGTTGGTGCTTAGTTACATAATAGGGAGAACATGTATGGTACTACGGGTTTGTTTACCCTATTCACTTACAAGTGAGAAAATTTGGCACAATAGACACTTTATATCATAGAGATGTTTGGTATAATTCAATAAACTAGTAGACACTTCATACAAACATATCCTAGAGTTGCTCAAGTTTTTGATATGATTTC
The DNA here is from genome assembly GCA_000404065.3 of Pinus taeda. NCBI lineage: Eukaryota > Viridiplantae > Streptophyta > Pinopsida > Pinales > Pinaceae > Pinus > Pinus taeda. The sequence continues at coordinate 12,568 of APFE031548608.1, forward strand.
CTCCATATGTAGGGATTACATTCCCCCTGAGAGGAATTAGAGCATCTACGTTTATTTTTGGATTATATTAGGTGACGAGAAATTTATTGGGATCAAGGAAGGTAGAAAAACTTGGTTTGTGTTTATAATACCCTTAAGCTTCTTCTGGAAAATATATATGGTACAAAAAGGTCCTTTGAGCGAATGCAACCAATGAATATGGCATGTCGATTAGGAGATTCAACTAGGCTGGCTTCTCTTGTTGCATATGATTTGAATCCCTCGCAAATGTTCCAAAACACAGAGAGCATCTTGATGAAGTATGTAGATCACATGGACAATAAGGATGCCATATTTCATGGCATTGTATCATGGATTTGATGAGCAATATTGTCTTGTTTTAAATGTCTAGGTATAACATCTTTTGAATTTAATTCTCAATTAATTTGTAGTATTGTAAAAATTGAAAACATAAATTCCAATCTTAGGATAATACTCCCTATTAATCAACGTTGACTCTACCAATTAATATTATATTACTATCAATCTTGACATTGAGACTTGATGAGATGTGGTGAATAATATGATTTTAATGTTTTTTGTGTTACGTATGCATATATGTATAAAATATGACACACTCCTTTACCTAATGGTGCCATTGTCACTACATTCCCTTGAACAAATCTTTGACACCTTCAAATTTACTTCTAGATTTTTCCTCAATTTTTGTTAATCCTTTCACACTTGTTTTATTATTCCAATGTTTTACTCTTAATTTCCATCATTATTTTATAGAGTTCAAGAAATTTCCATTTTATGACATAGATATGTTGGAAATTGGGTATGGGATACATTTAACTCTTTGTCATTGTATTGGATAAAAAAAAAATTATGTGTTCTGTCCACATTTATGGTTTGTTTCCAGAGTTATGTTGTAGTCATGAAGATCAATATATTAGTTGTTAGGTTGAATTTTAGGTCCAAGCTAGAGATAGGTGAAACACAAGGAAAAGAAGGATTTATGGGAAGGTAAAGATATAATGAGCAAATAGGAAACATGTGAGAATACAATTAATGCATATTAATTGAAGACCCTATGGGCCATGCATGGGAAATACATTGATTGCTTCAAGACAAAATATTGGATTTATGATATTTGCTAAAAGAGAAAGATGTTTTCTTCTAACATCCCCCAACCACACAACTTGTGAGAAATCAGGAGGCTTATGATTTATATTAAATTTCTCTTTCCTTGATAAATTTTTTTTGTCATTTTATTAATATTTATTATGTTATTTAATAAAAAATTACCAAAATGTAAGCATGGAGATCACAAGAAAGATAATGAACATGAGATAAAGGCTCCAAGCCAGGGAAAAACCCCTCCAATGGAAAAACCCAAAAAAAATCTCTTCTTATAGAATAAAATGAAAGTGAGATATCCAAGACTCCAACCTTCTAGAGGTCAAGTCAAACCCTCCTTTTGCATAGAAAATTCATCAATAGAAAGAGACTAGCAAGAAATATTCAACTAGAGATATGATGAGGAAAACCTTCCATAAACCCTTCTTCAATTTCAAACTTTATCCCTCCTCCTTCTTTGAAATTTCATAACCATATAAAAAATAAATACTAAAAAAGCATGTTCAACATGTTTTTTTAATGTATCTTGATTTTTTATCAATGTGGGTCTTCTCAAAAGTATGCATAATGGGTACTGTTGGGTTGTGTTATATTCTTTCCATGACTAGCCCATGTAGTTAATCGGGGGGTTAGAAGGGGGACGGAGCCCCCTTCGCTGTGTCGATTGTGTAGCCAAGGAGGGGGGGGGG
>APFE031548614.1:0-19584 GCA_000404065.3 Pinus taeda
GAGGCCATGGTTGATGAAATGGCGTCTTTGCACAAAAATGAGGCTTGGGATCTGGTGGAGTTGCCAGCTGGAAGGAAACCCATTGGCAGCAAATGGGTGTTCAAGAAGAAGACAAATGCAGAGGGAAGGTGGAGAAATACAAAGCTCGGTTGGTAGCAAAAGGTTATTCCCAGGTGCCGGGAATTGATTTTGGTGATATTTTTTCTCCTGTTGCCAAGGTAACTTCTATTAGATTACTTTTATCTGTTGCTGCTGCTTTTGATTTTGAGGTAGAACAGATGGATGTGAAGACAACATTTCTTCACGGGGATTTGGAAGAGGAAATCTACATGAAGAAACCTGAAGGCTTTGCGGTGAAGGGTAAGAAAGAACTAGTATGCAAGTTAAAGAAGTCTCTGTATGGGTTAAAAACAGTCACCAAGGATGTGGTATCAGAAATTTGATACATTTATACGGGGACTTGGCTTCACCAGAAGCAAAGCAGATCACTGTGTGTATTTTAAATTAATTGGTGACCGTGTTATTTATCTGGTCTTGTATGTGGATGATATGTTGCTTGTTGGAAATGACAAAGAAATTATCCAGGATTTGAGACCCAATTGTCCTCCAAATTCGACATGAAAGATCTCGGTGCTGCAAACTATATTTTGGGCATGGAAATTAAAAGAGATCGGGCAAAGAGGAAGCTCTAGTTAAACTAGAGGAAGTATGTCAAGACAATATTGCAGAGGTTTAATATGCAGGTTAGTAAACCGGTGAAGGTTCCTATTCCTGTAGTTGTAAAGTTATCTGTTGAATAGTGTCCCAAGACACAAGAAGAGGAAGAGGATATGTCTCGTGTTCCATATGAAAGTGCAGTTGGTAGAATGATGTATGTGATGGTCTATACTAGACTAGACATTGCACATGCAGTGGAAGTATTGAGAAGGTTTATGCCAAAACCAGCGAAGGAGCATTGGACAGCAGTGAAGTGGGTTTTCAGGTATTTGTGTGGCACTAGTGATTATGGTTTGTGCTACCAAGGAAGACTAGGATTGGACAAAGTTTTTGATATCCATGGATTTGTTGATGTGGACTGGGCTTGAGATTTGGCTCAGAGAAGATCTACAAGTGGGTATGTGTTTAACCTATTTGGAGGTGCAGTCAGTTGGATAAGTAAGAAATAATCTATAGTGGCACTATCAACTACAGAGGCAGAATACATGGCAGCTACTCATGCAAGCAAGTAAGCAGTTTGGTTGTAGAGATTGTGTTCAAGTATGGTGTTAGCACAGGGAGCTATAAGGATAGACTGTGACAACCAAAGTGCAATTTTCTTGGCAAAGAACCCTTCTTACCATTCAAAGACAACACACATTGATGTTCAGTATCACTTTGTTGCTGGTAAAGGTGGACACTTTGAAGAATACTGCAAATGCATTGACAAAATCTGTGAGATCTGAGAATTTCTCTTGGTGTAGAGAAACAATGGGAATTGTAGGGTCGGATAAATGACTAAGCTCTCTTGTGGCCCCCTGTGGAAAGAAAAAAACAAGTGGGAGAATGTTGGGTTGTGTTATACTTTCCACGACTAACGCACATAGTGAACCAAGGGGTTAGAGAGAGGTGGAGCCCCCTTTCGTTGCACCGATTGTGTAACGGGGGTTCATAGGGGAGGCGGTAGCCCCCCCTATTTGGGGGTTTTGAGTGGGGCAGGTAGCCCCCCTCTACAAGGTCTTGGGCAACGACCTAAGAATTTTTTTTTTGGACCCTATATTAGGTTGGGCAGAGCTACCTATGGTTTTGTGCATGGTTTTCGCACATGGTTTTGGATGCGATGGTTTTCTCTCCATGGTTTTGGTTGCGATGGTTTTCGATCCATGGTATTCGATGCTTCGGCATGTATAAGTATGTATTGTAACATTGAAAGGAACATAATGAAAAATAAAGCTGGTAGTCCCGGTTTTGGGATCCAGGGGAAAAGCTTTGTGTATATGTCTTATATGTGTGATGCTCTTGCATTGTTTATTTTTTGTGTTTTAGAATTCGTATGCAGGTAATTTCTGTACGGGGTTAAAACCTACAATCACGCCATGGCTATTTAAGAAATGTCAAGGCATGGTTGAAACCACTGTCAATCTAGGAAAAACCCATGCTAATGACAAGTAATGAACTAGATAAAAAAATGCATGTACCATGCATTCACACCTTAGTTAGGAAACCACACATGCAACCTGTTACCTACAAAATCATCTTGTTGAAGTCACTAATCCAAACTTATCCTTGATTTCCTTCACTTTCCTTTGCTTGTCCTTTCCCTTCCTTTTCTTTCCTTTCCAAATGCTTGTTCCCTTTCCTTTTCTAATCCTGCTCCAAAGATGGGTAAAAGTTTTCAATTGATTCTCAGGTGCCTTTTATCATTGATGTTGCCTTTTTATTTCATTTTCCTTCATTTTTCCACTAATTTCCTTTGCATGTAAATCGATGTCTCTTCACCATCCTTTTCTCCTATTTTCCTTTATTTTTATAAATAAATGCCAATTATTGCCTCTTTGCCTTCACTAATTCCTTTACCAATTTCCATACCCACAATCAACCAAAACTGATGCCCGCTATAGCGCTTTCCCAACAATCAAATTGGAATATGTGTCCCGTGACCTTGGTCTTATTTTTCCTTATATTATCCTTTATTACATGAAATTTTGACCCCGAGATGTTACAAAGACACTCTATATATTCCTCCAAGCTTTCTCGCTTTATATGAGACATCCTAAATAATTCCTCCCTTTGATCCCTAGTTTGATAATAGTCCTAGTACTTTTCTAGAAATTTTTTCTTCATATATTCCCATGAGGAAATAAATGCACATCCTAGGCCCATAAACCATCTTAGAGCTACTTGATTTAGAGCAGCATGGAACAATTTTAACTTCTGGGCATCCATGGTGTAAATGTAACTCCTACATCAACCATCAAACTCAAAAAGGAAAGTATTTGTGTCTTCACTGGTGGTACTGTAGAAAGCTAGAAGGAATATAAAATTAATATTCTTCATTGGATGCTGCTCTTGGACATCTCCAATAGGGAACTCAAAGGTGTTGATTTTTTCTTCTTCCATCTTTTTCTCCATCAAAGCTTCAGGGTCATTTTGAACAAGTTTAGGTATTCCCTGTTCCTTTGGCTAAGAAAGGATTTCCAATAGATGATCAAGATGTTTTATAGTACTTCCTAAGTTTGGAAAATAATGGTCAGGAGGTTGTTTCACAGTACTTCCTGAGTTTGGAACAAAATAATCAAGGGGTAATTTTACTAGACTTAATTCATAATCTTCCAAATTATGCTTGTATGTATATCCTTGTCCTTCTACAAAGTCAGATAGTCTTCCTTTGTTGATACAAATAAGTCATAGGTCCTCAAGGTTGCTTCTGAATTTGAATGATCATAGTATTCTACCTCCCAAATATCTACTCCAAACATAAATGATCCTGGAGACTCTAACCTTGGAGGAATAGTTTTATGGGACCCTTCTTTCTTAGAATTTTTTCGTGGAGTAAATGATTTTGCCTCAACTCCTGAATAAATGTTACTCTCTTGAAGTCATCAATATTCTTTCCTCCATGTCCTCTTTTACCTGCATGGTTAGTATTTTTGGGGGAACCCCATTTTTCTTCTTCTATATTAATGCAATCCTATGTGTCTTCACTCCTTATGAGGCCGATCTCGCTTCAATATGTCGAAGTGATGCACAGGTTCTTACACCTCATATTACCACCCTATCACCCTAGGTCTAGGAACACATCTAAGACACATATGAACAATGCATCAAAAGAAAAATGCTAGTCACACTTATGCACCTCTAATAAACTCCCTTATAATGACACCAAAATGTTGGGTGAACTAATTGTTCTTTAAGTAGGACCAATTAATTACACACATACATAAATTATCAACTATGGTAGGTATTTTTACTTCAAGGATACTTTCCAAATTATATGTAGATGAAAAATCTTAACTAATGATGTTCAATGTCAAACTATTTAAGATCATGACACACAATCAAAACCAAGTCATTGTAACTGCTCACTCTCAACATACTAAAATCATCACTGCAACACTTCAAACAGTCCAAACACGATGCACACAGTTTTGAAACCAAAATAATTCCTGTAGAATAAAAACAATCAATAACTAGATATCACATTTGCAGTAAAGGAAATGTCACTCTTGTAAAGAATTGAAAAAACCATTGAAATAAAGCCTCACACAATCACTAATCTTACTATAATTATTAAATCATCAATTTGTGTAACAGACTATAATAGATACACAACAATCTATCTAATATTCCAATCAATAAAATATAGAAACTATAGCAGCAAAATAATAAATAGCACACGCTGAGAAATGGAAAAATCCATGATCTATGTTATTACATAAGTAATCAAGATAAACTATTCCAAAAACCAACTATTTAGTAACTGCAACACATTAACAGAAATATGTAATAGTGACAATTAATCAACATAAATTATAATTGAAAGGAAATTGAACACTGCTACACTAGCTTACTGATCCAACGATCTTTGTTAAAGAGGAGGGCCCTTTCTCCTTAGCAGGGAGTTGGTAATGTACAACTCACAAACTAAGTCAACAAGGTATTATTGAGCCATGAACAATAAGAGTTTGCATTAATCTTAAAAAATGTTACAAATGCATAGTCTCCCTAAAAATACGATGGTGTGGTCCCTGCATGAGGCAGAGGGATTCTCCTCTTATATATTTACATTGTATATATTCTTGAAACCATAATTAGCTATGACAATCTTATGATTCTCATGTTGTCCAATTAAAGAGCCTTATATAACAAATTACAACCAATTTACTGAGAATAAAATAAATAATGTAACAATATCTCTAATTAGTGGGAGATAAAAAATAGAAATTCATAACTATCAGAACCAAGTTGGTTGTGTTATTGTAAAGGTAGTCCACCTTACTCGCACAATTATCTAGATTGAAGACCGAGTGACAACCTGTGTTGACTCCTGATGACATCATCAAGGAAACAAAGTATTTTGAAACATAGTATCAACATCATGGCAATAGTATCAACAAAATTTGTTTAGTGACATAAAATCTGGAGAAACAACATTACATGCAAACTACAATACTCCAATGAGCTATGTTATCCTAAAACAACTTCTTTGTTAATTATATAAATAAAATCACTCAAAACGGTCAAACTTCCATCATAATACAAGAAAAACTGCATGAACTTAAGGTGACCTAAAAGAGTAGCATGCATTAATAAAAAAGGTGATTAATGGAGTAATATGTTATGACTGTAAGGATAAAGATAGTGGAAAAGATAGGAAAATGAGGGTGAAAAGGATGCCAATTCCATATCCCAACACAATCTACACTCGTTTGTCCTTATTTATCACTTGGCTTGATATCCTTGGTTAATTTGATAGGCTAATTTTCAACGACGAAGATTTTGTTTTGGAGAGTAAAGTGATCAAATGTTAAAAAATTTCATATGCTTTGAAATATCCAAAGAACATTGTTAGATGTGATTTAGGGGTCAAGATTTTCTTCAAAATGAGAAGTGCTTAACCTATATCATGGCCTTTATGTCATGAAATATTACATGGTGGAAATACATTGTAATATGATAATCTTGATTCATTCCAGAGAGGAAAATTCTTGACCTATATCTAGGCATTTACATCTCAAAATATTCAATGATAGACATACATTGTGATGTAATGATCCAACTTCATTTTAGAGTGAGAAGTACTCAACCAATAACAAAAGAGACTCATCTCCAAAATGAAACTTTGGAGGACACATATAAACATGAAAATATTTGAATAATATGAAAAATGGTTTTATATATTGTTTCTTTATGACATCCAAAAATACTTTGTCAAACTAACTTCCCCCTCCACTATAGGCCACAAATCCACTTGTTAGTGCCTTAATTCCTCCATGTCACCCTGTGAGTCCACATCTGATATGGTCCATGTCATATTTCCATTAATAGTCCAAAATTTAGACAATTTCACAGATTTAATCATTTATTTATTTTTAGTTTCCTCCATAAAATCACCATGAAATTTTCCAATCTTGGATTTTGTACCTTTTCCATTATGTACCTTCATTTATTATTGGAAGAACCCACCAATTTCCACATTCACCCCTAATTACTCTCCTTGATAATTTTCATAAAAAACCTCTCTGAACTATATTATTTTCAAATTTCCTTAAAAGATGTTGTCAGACACTTTGCAAACAACCTTCAATTTTCTTCATATATGGGTTGATTTCTATCCCATACAACCCCAATGTTGTAATTAATAGCTCTAATACCACTTTTCAATGTACCTGGTACCCTCTATCAACTATTGAGGACATGGGGTACCTCTTAAAACTAATTTTTTCCATTTATTTTCCTTCTCTGATACCATAAATCAAAATTTCCTTTTTATTAATGAATGAATATATGCAAAATGAAAATTAGGCTTATGCAAATATACATTCAATGTTACAAGAGTAGAATTATTCATGTAAACATAAAAACAATTAATGAACAAAATGCACATCATCAAATTCAATATAAGTAGAAATATGCCATAACATTTATCTTCATGGAAGTTGTAACACCTCCTCTCATATTCACCCGCATTTACAAGCTCTCAGGGGTAAACATGAACTGAGAGTTACTATGACATGACCCGATCTCCAAGTTCCAATTATGGAAGTGGGGCCTACAAACCAAAAGCTTACCAATACCTCTAAGGAATACTAAATCACCCAACAGTCAATCCACAACCTCTGATGATCAAATCTTGAGCTAGTACTATTTTTCCACAAGCCTAATGCCCCAAACACACCCTTGAAACATTATGGCAAGATCTATGCCAATTTTTAGGGATGGTCTTCAGGCCACTACTCAGAAGTGCCCAAAACTTTCCAGAATGCAATCAATGATGATAACAAGTTTATAAAAAATTAATACTAGGGCTAGACCTTGCCCAAAACATACCAACACATGATAAAAAATTCTTCAAACATATGATGAGCATGGAAGATACATGTCATGAATGCATATTTGATCATAGACTCTCTAACTACATAAGAGAATCATCAAGAAGGTCCAACTCCCTCTCAAGGTAGCTACAACAACACTTGTTATCCCATGAATTCATCAATCATTCAATCACTTGTCAAATCACAAAAGATCCATAGCAACTCTCCATCATATAATTATGCACATAACCAACATATACTCAACATATTCATCAATTTCAATAAGACATTTTTTTATATTAACATATGAAAAATTCAACCAAGTCAGGGACTTTCACGTGCCACCCAACGATAGACTGGGCTAAAAAAATCTCTCTTTCATCCAATCACCCCCATGCCATATTCCAAGCATGAATGTGAGATCATATGGGTTAAACCAAAATAGAACCAACATGGGCTTCCAAAGGCCAAACTACCTCAACCCTCAACCACAATAATTTCACCTAACCAATCTAGAAATAACTAACACCAAAACAAGCTTGGATGCCTCCAAATTTCTTCACCACATCCAAAGGAATTTTCTTGTCTCCACCCATTCATTAAGAGTTATAGGAGAAATACCATCTCCACCCTTGACCATTGATAATTTTCTGAGACCACCTCATCAGGATCCAAAGTCTAGCATCCATCTAAATCTTAAACCAACATAAGGAACCCACAACACCATGGCTATCTAGGAAATGGTAAGGCAAGGTTGAAACCACTATCAATCCAGCAAATCCCATGCCAATGACATCAAAATAACCAAAGAACCACATGCAAGTACCATGCATCCAGAAACCAGCAACGAAATCACACATGCAACTTGTTACCTGCAAAGAACCCCAGTTGTAGCCGTTGATCCAAGATTATTTTCCACTATCCTCCAATTCATTGATTTTTCTTTCCTTGATTTCTCCAAATCCAACTGAATGCTAGAATTCTCCAATAATTCTCTAAGTGTTCAAGAGCAGAGAGAAAAAGCTAAACTGACCAAATCTAGAACTGAAAAAATATGTGAACTATTTCTTTGATGCCTTTTTATCATTCATTTCTAGTCTCTTGCTTTCGTTTTCCCTTTTTCTTTCATTTTCCTTCAATTTCTGTAATTTATCTTGCATGCATATTTGTGTCTCTTCATCTGCATTTTCTCCTATTTTACTTTATTTCTCATAATTAAATGCCATTTATTTCCTCTTTGCCTTCGCCAATTCCTTTGCCAATTGCCTTAGTCATTAATAAACCACAAGTGATGCCCAATATAATGTTTACCCACCATTCAACTTGGAATATGTGTCCCATAACCTTGGCCTTATTTTATTTACATGGAAAATCAACTAGGGGCTATTACAAACCCCTGCCCTTTAGGAGAATACCATCCTCAGTGTTCAATGACACTTATGATCAACAAAACATACTACCCATGGAGATTTATAACACAAATCGATGTAGAATTTACAATAAACAATTGTTGAAAACCATGAAAAACATGACAAAAATATTTCTTATTGGAGCATTATAACACAACTCGATGCAGTGTTTATAATCACACACACACACACCAAAAACTCATATACCAAAACACATCTACTCAACCAACAAACAAGGAAGGATACAAAGCCAACATCTAATCAACCATCTCCCATGTTCTGAAGCATGAGCTATATCCACTACAATATGTATTATGGATCTGGTTGGAACTCTCCCTCCGGTTCCACCTACAATACAGACCAATCAATCACATGATCAAAATCATGCACATATCTCTTAAGCGATGAAACATGAAAAAAATCATGGAATTTCACTATTTGTGGTAGTGCAAGTCTATAGGCTACTGATCCAATCCTCTCCAGGATCTCAAAAGTCCCACAATACCAAGGTGTCACCATGCCAATCCTTAAGGAGATCCTCTTGAGATTGATATGCAAATACACATGCTCTCCAAATTTAAATTCCTTGAATGCTTTATGTTGATCAACATAACTCTTTTGCCTATCTTGTGCTGCCTTTAAGTTCCTTTTGATAACTTGCATCTCCTACTCCATCTCAACCAACATATCTAATCCAATTAATACCATGTGCACTGGATCACTCCAATTGATAGGAGTATTGCAACTCTTCCTATATAGACTGTCAAATGGACTCATCTTCAAGGATTCTTCTCATCCATTATTATATTCGAACTCCACCAGTGGAAGATACTACTCCCACTTCCTTTGTTGATGCATGACATACACCCTCAACATATCCTCAAGAATCGTGTTAAACCTCTCTATCTGTCCATCTACCTGCAAATGATAAGCTATATTTAAGGCTAATTCTATCCCCAAGCTTGCAAACAACTCCTTCCAAAAGTTGGAAGTAAGCTTGGCATATCTGTCTGATATAATCTTCTTGGGAACACCATGCAATCTCACTATCTACCTAATTAAGATCTGAGCTACCTCACTAGCTGAATTAATAGATTTCACTGCAATGAAGTGAGCTACCTTACTCAACCTATCAACCACAACCATGATGGAATCATGTTGTCTCGATGCCCTAGGAATTCCTATAACAAATTCCATGGAAATGACTTCCCATTTCCACTCTAGAATCAGAATAGGCTGCAATAGACCAACTAGATGCTTGCATTCAACTTTCACCTACTGACAGTCCAAGCATCATGTAACAAATTTAACCACCTCTTTCTTCAAGTTCGTCCAATGATAAAAGTTCTTAATAATTGTCAAATTCTTATGGTATCATGAGTGGCTTAAATATAACTTGACATGAAATTCCCTTAAGATAAGCTTCTTGAGCTCATTTCTATCTGATACATAAATCATGTTCCTGAATCTAACCAAGCCATCTCCTGTGAGGTGATACTCCTAATCCTTATCACCTTCACTCTACTAGTACAACCTGTTCTTCAGCTACTAGTACTTATCATCATGTTGCCCTGCATGTGAGATCCGCTCCTGCAAATCTGTCCCATAAGCTCTCATAGTTGAAATATTTTTCACCTGTACTCCCCTACTAAGACCATTTGCAACTTTGTTCTCCTTACCCTTGATGTACCTTATGTCAAAGTTAAACTCACTAAGGCTAGCCAACCATCTAGCTTCCCTGCCATTCAGATTGGGTTGATAAAACAAATACCTTAGTCCACTATCATCACTCATCAAAACAAACCTCCTTCCAAGGAGATAATGTCTCCAGATCTTTAATGCATGAATGATAACTTCCAACTCAAGATCGCAAGTCACATAGTTCTTCTCATACTAATTCATCTTTATTGACTCATAACATACCACATGTCCTTCTTGCATCAAGACTCCACCAAGGCCTTCCTTGAAAGCATATGTATAGATCACAAACTCATTATTAGGATCTATAATTTTCAAGACCGAAGCATTTGTAAGAAAATGCTTCAACTGCTCAAAACTCGCTGCACACTCCTCAATCCATTCAAACTTCTTTCCTTTCCTCTTCAAAGATGTAGTAAGATAGCCAATCCTTGATAAGTTCTCGATCAACCTCTTGTAATAACCTGCTAATCCCATGAATGATCTCACCTCATCCATATTCCTAGGAGATGTCCACTCCATGATAGCTTTAATATTTTCTAGATCCACTACTATCCCTTCCTTAGAAACAACATGTCCTAAGTAATGGATTTGAGTCTAAAATAAAATTAACTTGTTGAGCTTAGCATACAACTAATGCTTTGTCAACAATCTCAATACCATGCCAAGTGCTCTGCATGCTCTTCCTCATTCTTGGAATAGATCAATATATCACCAATAAGAACTATCAAAAACTTGTCTAGGTATGGACGCAACACATTGTTCACAAACACATGAAGGTGATTGTAGCATTGGTAAGACCAAAACAAACCACTACAAACTCATAATGTCCATACCTTGTGTGGAATGCATTTTTGTAGATATCTTCTTCCTTGATGCACACCTGATGATATCCTGATCTCAAATTGATCTTCAAAAACACTGCATCTCCCTTCAGCTGATCAAAAAGTCATCGATATGTGACAATGGATGCATGTTCTTAATACTCACTTTATTCAATTGCATGTAATCAATTCACAATCTAATAGTACCGTCCTTCTTCACAATCAAAACTGGTGCACCCCAAGATGATACACTTGGCCTAATGTATCCCTTATAAAGCATTTCTTTAAGTTTCAACTTTAATTCCACCAACTTCGGAGTGCTCATCCTATATGATGTCTTAGATGTTGGTGCTTCTCCTTGCATCAACTCAATAGAAAAGTCCACTTCCCTATGAGGTGGTAACACTGAAATCTCTGCAAGAAGCACATCCTGAAATTGCTGCAAAACAAGATACCTTTCCAAGAATGCCTCATCCTCAACATCCTTCCCTTTGTCACTAGAAATATTTACTACAAATAGCAAACATCCTTTACAACAACTGTGCTTTGCTTGCATAACTGTAACCATTCTCAGTGATGTAGGATTATTCTTTCCCTGTAAGATTCTCCTTTCACCATCATAATCTAGACACTAAATAGCCTTTTCATATCAATCTACCTTATTCCTGTGAATGAAAAACCAATCCATGCCTAAGATCATACTATATGATCCCAAAAGAAGCACATTTAGATGTAATGAGGTAGGTATTCCATTCAACTCAAATGGACAAGATCTCACCCAATGGTGAACTCTTCTCTTGGTTCCTGTAGCCAACTGCACCAACCAAGATTTTGCATGCACTTCTTTATTCAAGCAACACTTATCCACAAAGTCGAGACGGATATAACTATAATTAGATCTAGGATCTATCAAAATGGAAACAACTTGATCATGAAGCTTACCTTCCATCTCAATAATTAATGACTAATGATCAGCCTGCCTGCTATCCATTGTTGTATAGATCCAAGGAATACTCTAACCAATATCTCCAATTGTTTGTGCCTCCTAATCACTGTAAATATGATGCCTGCCACCCTGATGTGATAGAAACTCCCTTCTATGATGCTATCCACCACAATTCCAACACCTCAAAGGGTTCCTGCCATCACCTTTGTTTTGCTGCTCCTCAGGCTAAGACCCATGCCCTTTCCCAGTTGCATTGAACTTCTTATGGGGTCCCACATTCTCCTTATCACTTGAATCTTCAGGTTTTCCTCGCTTCTCAGGCCATTTTCCTTTAGTATTCTCATTAACTTTCTAGTTACACTTGAACTAAGGATTGCACTTAGATTTATCATAACGATGCTTTAACTTCCCAATGAGTGAGGCTCATCATACTCAATCTAATCCTTAAAATCTACATGAAATCCAGTGGTGAACCTTTGGACCTTTGCCTTTTCATCCCTGAAGTAGGGAACATACCTTAGCAACTCTAAAAACCTGGTCGTATACTCCTCATCTTTCATGGCACCCATCTTAGGCTCATAGAATTCCTTGGATTTCCTGTCATAATACCTCTTGGACAAGTACTTCTTTCTGGAGAGTCTTTTAAACTCGCGCCAACTCAAGTCCTCTTCCCTGATGCCTCTGACAGACTTAACATATTCCCACAAAATATATGGTTTTCCCTTGAGACTGAAGATTTCTATCTTAGCTTTCATGTTCTCTGCATAGTCATGCAATTTGAAGAACTTCTTCATCCCAAGAATCCATGATTCTACATCTTTTGGTTTTCCCATCAAAAGTAGGAGGCCTGGATTTTCTAAAATCATCTAGAAAGTACCCCCTCTCACTCCTCCTGTGAGGATGATGGTGTTAATGATGAGGATATCTCTCAAAACCAGCAGTTGATTAAAATGAGTGCTAGCCTGAATTTCAGGTGTATCCAAATATCTACCACCTTTGACTGTATCATATTTGTCCACCTACAAGGTGTTGAAAAAAATCACGCTCAAGAACAGATACCCCCTATTTCGCATACACGATCTGCAAGACCAATTGTAGCAAGCAAAGTACTTCACCAATCTGGACTTGAAGTTTGGATATCACTAGGTTTGAGTCAAATAATAAGATAAGTTGACGACTTCCTTCAAAACTAGGCAAGGTTTGTATGAGTGGTTAGTTACGCCATTTGGCCTATGTAATGCACTAGCTACATTTATGAGATTAATGAATGATGTATTGTTCCCTTTTATAGATTCATTTGTTATTGTATATTTGGATGATATACCAGTATATAGTGCTACCTGGGAGGATCATATGTCACATTTGACGCAAGTGTTGGAAACATTGAAGAAGCACCAGCTGCTATCACATCTCTAGAAGTGCGAGTTTGCACAACAGCCTTTGGTGTATTTGGGGTATGTGATCGGTGGAGGAGAATTGAATATATATCCTTCCAAGATGGAGGTCATCCTGAAATGGTTGGTGCCTACTGATGTTTTTGAGGTCAGGAGTTTCATTGGGGCAAAGTTCATAGCCTCATTTTTACAGTAGCAGCACCACTCCATGCCATAACAGGAAGCAGAAAGAGTTTCTAGTAGGGAAAATGCTAGCAAAGGGATTTCAAAGAGAAAAAGAAGAAGATCAGCCAAGAACTAATTTTGGCATTAACAAACTTGTAGCAACCCTTCGAAGTGGATACAAACGTGAGTGGGTATGTTATGGGAGTTGTCTTGATGTAGAGAGGAAGGATTGTATGCTACCATTCTGAAGTATTTTATGGGTCAGTCCTTAACTACCCTACCTATGACAAGGAGCTCTATGTCATGGTGCAAGATGTGAAGAAGTGGAATCACTATCTGATGGGAAAGGAGACAGTAATACACAAATATCAGCAGTTGTTACAGTACTTACAGGCCCATAGTAAGCTACAAAAGACGAGGCATTACAAGTGCATAGGGTTTTTACAACAGTTTCATTTGGTGATCAATTATAAGAAGGGAAGCACAAACAAGTTGGCTTACATGCTTTTAAGGCCACCCACATCAAAGATCACAACTTTGGGGACTCTTATGCACATGGAGATATTCACCCATGATGAATATAGAGAGGCATATTCAGAAGATGAGGACTTCAAGGAGGTGTATCAGTGGTTGTAGAGTCAGAGTCATGTGCATGATGGAAATAGCATGGTTGACTACCATCTCCAGGATGGGTTACTTTATAGGTTGGATAATCTACGTGTTCCTAAATGTGAGTGGTTGCAGTTGATCAGAGAGGCTCACACCTACAAGGTTCCAGGGCACTTTGGTGTAGGGGAGACCATGGCTAACTTGCAAAGGTATGTGTATGGCCCAAGATGCAAGAGAAAGTAGCGAGGTTCATAAGAGGATGCATGCTTTGTTGTACGAACAATCCTAGAAATAGGAAATAAGGTTTATATCATTCCTTACCTGTACCTACTCATCCTCGGGAAAGCATTTCCATGGATTTTGTGGGAGGTCTATGTTGATTTGTGGTAGCATCAGATGTGCTCTAGCCATGAAAATTGGTGGAGAGGCTAAAACACATATGATATCAAGACCCAAAAATGGTTTGGGGAAATTTTAACTGGTTAGAGAGATATTAAAATAATTGATATTTTTAATGGAGTTCTTAAGTCTAAACTTAGGAAAATTAAAATATTAGTGGATATTAATATAAAACTAGGTGAGAATGTTATAAATGAAATGGATCAAGCCAAATATAATCTTAGTTATTGATTAGGGACTTAATCTCAATCATTGAAGAATCAACAAGAAAATGGTAAGAGGAGGCTTGAGGGTTAGTTGGAGATACACCAAGATTGATCAGTCAGTTCAATTTTCTGAAGCAGGGTTTGCTGAGAAAATTTGAACAAGTGATTTTTTGCAGTGAGGGGTAGTGAGTACATAGAAGATAGGCATAGATAGTGTCTGAGGGTCAGTATAGTGACTGAAGAGGTTGACACAGAGGTAGCCAGTTCTATGCAGAGGCAGCAGGAGCCACGCAGAGGTAGCAAGAGACTGCACAGAGGCTGAGGGAACTGCGTGGGTGATGCAAAAGGCCGGAGAGTTGATGCAGAGGATTCAGGAGCTATGTTGAGGCTAGCAGGGCTGGCGTAGAGCCAAGGGGAAGCATCAGAAATATTTTCGTGGGATGGACTAGCTGAATGTTTGTCTCCGAGAAGAGGTATTACTTCCATGTAACAATCTCTGTTGGGTGAGCCAGTTTGGCACCCTAGTTGTACTCAAGAAATCTACATAATAATAAAACCCTCAGAATTGTTGCACCAGTGTTCCCGCATTGGGTTTTTCCGAGGACGATTGTCCAAAACTAATGGTGTCCCTTGTGTGTTTGTCTAGTATTTTAGTTGTTGATTTGTATATGAGTTAAGGTTGCATTTGTGTTTATTGTCAGTATTTATATGTTAATGGAATAAAAAAGTAGGTGAAATAAACCAAATAATGCAGTAGGGATTTCTAATCTGTCAAACTTAGAAATTTCAACATGGTATTAGAGAGTTGCATATCATAGGAGGATTGAAGGCACCAACAATATCATAAATCTGCAACAGTAGCAGTGTTGGGCACGAGATCCCCCAAGGAAATTTATAGGGCTTAGGGCCCAGATTTTTGTGACAAATTGTAATTTTGATGTAAAGACTCCACATTATGTGGGTGTGGAGTGTGTAGCTTGTAAATGATTCATAGGGTTGACCGCCCTTAATTTTGTAATGTAATGTCGGCTGTAGAGATCTTCCCATGGTCTGCGGACCATGGGATTGTATAAATAGAGCGAGGCTCTAAGTAGTTAAGAGATCAATCATCAAGTCTAAGGATGAAGAGTTGAGTAATATCTGAAGTGTAAGGTCTATTTTTGGATCGTAGAGTAGAAGAAGGCTCTGTAGTTGAGTGCACAGAGGCCTAGTAGTTTGCAGCTGAGTGCGCAGACCCCTGCAACTGAGTGCGCAGAGGCCTAGTAGTTTGCAGGTGAGTGTGTGGACCCCTTCAACTAAGTGCGTAGGGTGAGTCGAGTCTGTAACTTTTGGAGCATTAATAAAGAGAAGTTTTATATCATTCCTATGTATTTATTTCCTGTTTTTTGCATTGAATATATTGGGTATAAATTGCATTTCTACTGTTTATGTAATGCGCAAACATATATAAATGTGTTGATTAAGTGAATGTGAGATAGAATATTTGCTTACGCGAAGTTAACTAAGATCTTTAAGAAGATAAGTAAGATATGTGGTATAGTTTGGGGAAGTAGTACAGGTCGCTGCCATAGTAGCACAAAAGCATCACCTCCCCTAGTTAGGGTTGCATGAAAAGTGATTATAACAGATCGTGAAGGTATTAAGGGTCAGATCAGTGTGCGAAGTGACCTGCACAAAGGTAGGCATAGTTGGACTAAATTGACACCTCAGACATCTCAATGGTATGGAAACTTAGTCCCTACATCCCTCTATATGCCGAAAGGGATAGTAGCATAGGGATTTGTTTGGCTAATTAACTCTGAACCTGGCTCAGGC
Source organism: Pinus taeda (assembly GCA_000404065.3). Lineage (NCBI taxonomy): Eukaryota > Viridiplantae > Streptophyta > Pinopsida > Pinales > Pinaceae > Pinus > Pinus taeda. The sequence goes on from APFE031548614.1 coordinate 16,476, forward strand.
CCCATCAAGCCAACAAATGGTTCTATTACCTGTTGGGCGCGGGATTCCCCAATGAAAGTTTTGGGGCTTAGAGCCCAGATTTTGGTCACAAATTGTAACTTCGATGTAAATACTCTGCATTTTGTGGGCGTGGAGCACGTAGCTTTTAAATGAGTCATAGGGTTGTCCACCGTTGATTTCATTATGTAATGTTGGCTGTAGAGATCTAACCATGGTTCGTGGACCATGGGATTGTATAAATAGAGTGAGGCTATAAGTAGTTAAGAGATCAATCATCAAGTCGAAGGATGAAGAGTTGAGTAATATCTGAAGTGTAAGGCCTAGTTTTGGGTCGTAGAGTAGAAGAAGGCTCTACAGCTGAGTGTGCAGAGGCCTAGTAGTCCGCAGCTAAGTGCGTAGGGTGAGTCGAGTTTGTAACCGTTGGAGCATTAATAAAGAGAAGTTTTATATCATTCTTGTGTATTTATTTCCTGTTTTCTACATTGAATGTATTGGGTATAAATTGCATTTCTACTGTTTATGTAATGCGCGTGTTGAAATATGGAACCAATAATATTCCAATTTTAATTTGTCCTTGAATTAAAATTGTGAATTAAAATCGAATTTAGTCTTACCAGCTACTTGGAATTAATTAATTAATTCATTATGGATTAATTAGTTGGATAAATTCAAGTTAGAAGTCTTTCTAAAGTCATGCAAGAGTTATCCCTTAAATTAAGGTGATAAGATTGAGTTATATTTGATTTTTAATTAGTTAACTCAGTTTACTGAGTTAAGTCCGGTTAAATTAGTTCCAAACTGTTTGAAGAACTAATGGTGATTTCAGCCCATTGATGCATGCATGCACTCAACTAGTGTACTCCAGTTAACTGAAGGTTCCCTCATCAGAAACTCATGCATGTCTATTCTGAGAAAGACCCAGTTGAGATTAAAGTCAAGGACAGTGTACTATTAGTTGCATGTTTTCTCTTATAAAGAAAACTCATGCATGCAGAAGGAATAAGTCCTTGGCGATTGCATAATTCTAACAGTGTGTTAGAGTAGTGTGTGAGATTGGTTTTCCACTTGGTAAAGGAGAATCATCCCAGAGGAACAACGCAAGGAAATAGGAGCTTGGAGGGGAGAGAGGAAGGCTTGAGATAATATTTGATTGCATGCGAGCATCTATGAGGATTGTACTGAGAGCTGGCTAGTTGTGAGAGCTAAGGCTTTGTATAATTCCTATGTGTTTCCACCTTGTATGATAATACAGATAGTAGAGTTTTTAGCTGAGGCTTTCCCTGAGGTATTTTCATGTGTATTGAGTATTGATTCTTCTTCTTCTTCTACTTGTATGTGTTCGGCTCAATCTTTAAGCTTCCACAAACTTTGATAGTAGAAGTAGGTTGTATTATTCTGCTTTTATTTATATTACATTATTAGGTTAAACTACATACAGATTTTCTACATGGTTGTAGAGAGATAGATCTCTAGAGAAATTTCTACATGGTATGGGAGTTGTGAACAGTGTACGGAGAAGAGAATTCAAAGTTTTAAGTTTGGGGTTGCAGGTGCAAATCGAATTCATATCATACTTCAAGGTTGGAGGGAAGAAGGGTGACATGTCTAAAGTGAGATGCTTTAATTATCACGACATGTGACATTATGTGACTAAATGCCCATCAAAGAAGTCCAAGAAGGGATCCTCGATAGGATCGGAAGGTGAGGCAATAGCCTCTCAATTTGAAACGGACTTTACCCTGATCGCATGCATGATGTCATCGATGATGGGTTGTGTTTGGTATCTTGACAGTGGAGCCTCATTCCACGTGACCGGAGATAAAAGTTTATTCAGTACCTTGGAGGAGAAATACCTCAAGATGCACATAGATATGGGTGATGACGGAAGGTATAGTGTTTCAGGAGTGGGCACGATTGCTTTTCAGAGGGAGCATGGAGCTCCTCTTATCTTGACAGATGTGAAGTATGTGCTTGGACTGAAGAAGAACTTGGTATCAGTCGCGATGTTGAAGGACAAAGGCTACGATGTTGTCTTCAGTAAAGGAAAAGCGTTCCTAAGACACATAGCCACGGGCCATACCAAAAGGATAGGGATTCGGGTGAAGAATCTTTATAAACTAGAGGTGGATGTTTGTGCGGCATTGAGTATGAAAGTAGAATTGATACAAAGACAAGACATTGGCGAGTTTTGGCACAGGCGGTTGGGCCATTTGCATCATAGGGCTTTGAAATAATGCAACAGATATCTACAGAACTTCCCAAAGGTAAACTTGAGCAAGTTGACACATGCAAAGTTTGTACCTTGGGAAAGTACACCAAATCTTCCTTTCATGATCGAGACAGTCGAGCAAAGTCTATCTTAGAGTGAGTTCATACTGATGTGTGTGGACCATTCTCGATGGCATCCACAGTGAAGAAAAGGTATTATTTGATTTTCATTGATGACTATTCTTGTAAATGATGGATTCATTTCATAAAGAATCTGGACCAAACCTTCACAAAGTTTTGTGAGTTCAAAGCTTAGGTCGAGAAAGAGTCAGGGAAGAAGATCAAGGCCTTGAGAAGTAACAACGGTGGAGAATATGTCTCTCAAGAGTTTAAGGACTTCTGTGCAGTGGAAGGAATTAAACGAGAGTTGACGGCACCTCATAACCCATAGCAGAATGGGGTGGCCGAGAGGAAGAACATAACTATTGTAGGGGCAGCATGGGAAATGCTACATGACTAAGGCCTACCACTTCACTTGTGGGATGAGGCATGCAACACAACGATCTATTTACATAATAGAAGCCCATATTGCATACTTGGGATGAAGACACCAGAGAAATCTTTCTCCGGTAAGAGACCAAATGTGGGTCACTTCAGGATCTTCAACTCATCGGCATATTGCCATGTGACAAAGGATGCATGGTAGAAGCTTGATCCGACAATAGAGTTTGGGATATTTGTGGGGTACACTAATACACCTCACAACTATCGAGTGTACTTGTTGTTTGGTCAATTTAGTGTTGTCTAAATTGCTATCATAAATTGTCAACCCGGGGCTCGTAAGCTGATGAAGTGAAGTGTACAATATATACTTAAGTAGCCTTTCCTAGTTCTTTTTGTC
>APFE031548614.1:32279-108069 GCA_000404065.3 Pinus taeda
TGGTGTACATTCACAGTGTTGGGTGATTTAGCTTTGCTTGAGGTGAAGAAGGGCTTCTTAGTTGGAGGATGATGCTGGGTCAGAGCACATGGTTGTAATCTTCTTGCTACTTTTCATCTAAATAAAGATATTCTTGTTTCCTTCCATATTCTTGTGTACTTATTTATATATTCTTGTATATGGTTAATGCACATCTGATCCTGCATTATTTATGAACTTAGATCCTTGTTTCTTGCATAGTAGTATGTTGTTGTGATTCTACGGGCCCTTTTGAAGCTGAGCAGACAAAGAGAAAGCAGCAAAACTCTATCAAGAAGGAGAGGAAATCGAGCGTAAGAATCAGGTTGGCCCTCTTGGTTCTCCTCTCATCTATTTTCATAAAAGGAATCAATAGTAGACTTTGATTGTTTGTTTCTAAGATAGCCACCCATCTTAGTGGGAATAGCAACATCCGTGTGGACACTATTCCCATATAACAAGGTGGTACATGGGTAACTTATCCATATTTCTGGATGCAACTTGATGTCAAATGATATTAGAGAAACTCCTTAAGAGTTAGAGTCATAGGATCCTTAACAAACAAAGTAATGTTGTGTATAATATAGGAGAAAAATATTTAATTAGAGATTACTCAACATTTCAAAATTGATTTTCCTTTTCCTTTTTCTTTAATTGTGTAATATTTTGGGTTTTTAAACCTTGAAATATACTCAATCATGTTGAAGTTTCATATCTTGAGGTTGGAAAGTTCTATTTCAAGTTGGTTGTGTTAAACAATGTTCATTATTCGAGAGATAAGTTTGAAAGGTGTCCTAAATTTCCTTCTCATATTTGTTATCCTTTGTATAGTGAATGCGATTTAGGTTCAACATAAATAGAGATCAACCCAAGAGCTTTGTTCATCTTCAATATATGAGGTCATAATTGTCATTATCTTATGTGGGAAACAACCTCACCAATTTCATCCATAAATTTTTTCTTTAGAGTAGGGCGGTGATTTGATTATCCTAAGAATGATAGTTGGCCCCATTCAGAGGTGGAAACAACCACTTTGAATATGTATGTTCAACAAAAATGGGATGAAGTCTCCTCATGGAATGTGTTATCACTGTAAAATTTTTTAAAAAAATTGGACAGCTCGCATGGTTCCAAAGTTTTTATGTTAAACATGGTCAAGTCTGGAGGTCAGCCTCAGCACAAATAAACAGGGAAGTAAGTGATGAAACCCTAATACAATTTTGGTTGAAGCAAAAACATTACTTTTTGAAGTTGTTTCATGGATGGGTGATCTCAAGTATATGTGGCATATGTACATGTTGAATTAGCTGTGCAAAATCCTTAAAAAGAAAGTTTTTGAAAAAAGACTGTGTAAATTGATTCACACAGTAGTTTCGAAGTGCGCCACGAAACTCCTGTAAGTATGAAACTGTTGTAAGTGACATGCACAACAGTTTTGTAGTGCGCTACGAAACTGCTGTAGGTGCAATTTTGTTCTTTTTGGTAAATCGTCAAAGGAAGAAAGGGGTTATTTTTGAAGAAGGATGCTGCTGCAAAAATGTAAGGAGATCATTTAAGAAATTTTAAAGCCTAAGTAAAGAAAACTCAAGGAATGAAGGATATATGCAAGAATTAAGCCTTGTGCTACAAAAGCAATAGTTATTTTGTAACGCATCCATTTGACTTTCTTCAGACAACTTCAAGGAGTTTAGTTTTGGCACAAGTGTAAGAGCAGGGCTCTATGACTAATTCAACATGTGTTATATGATTAAAGGGGCTAGTTTGGTCAGCAGGAGATTCGAAGAACACCATTGAAGACCAAGACTACACTGCAGGGGACAGTTTCCTTGTTTTCAGGACAGATGAAGGAGAATTTATTGAAGGCCAGCTGGAGGGTTATGGACATCACCAAGGTCGAAGTTAAGGAGGAGCAGTTGTCAAGTATCAAATTTATTTCCTAGTTTAAGTTGTTACCATCATAATAAGGAGTTGTACTCCTAATTGTATTAGGACTCTAAAACTGTTAGATAACTGCTACTTGTAATTAATAGTTTGTTTTAGGAATGCATAGGTGTCAAGATAGGAAATTCGAATTCCTCTCATGTTGGATCGAGGAATCCAAGATTGTAATGAAAAATCTATAAAGGACAAGAGGTGGAATGCCTCAAGGTTGGCAATTTTCAAAAGAAATAGTCATACTGTGTCATTGTGGGAGACTATGTTTTTATGTTAATACAAAGATTTTCACTTCACTACTCAGGATTCAGAAGAGAGTTTTAATGTTTTATTTTCTCATTCTTTTCTTCATTTACTCACTTGAAATGGTATGAAAACATGTTACTTAGAATTCATTGACAATGCTCTAACTTCCTTCATGTGTTTATGGACTGTGCTCCTCACATTATTTCTCTGTTTTGCTGATATATTAAGACTCTTTATGCCTTGACTTCCATGTTAAGCTAATCTTGTTGTGATACTGAAGCATATTCTGACTCCATAAGCCCAATGGATGTTTATTGATTGTGTTCAACCATTTATTCTTTTGTCGCTTGCTTTTTCCATGGAGTTAGCCATCTAATCTTTAAACTAAATCTTTAACCTAGTGAGAGAGCCCTCTCAGGTTTACAAGGCTAAGCCTCAGCCAAAAGTTTGGTTTGAAATAGTTACTCAAAGTCTTCCTGATCGACAGCCTATTAGGGTTGGGTTTTGTGATAACAAAATGCATATTTCATAAATTTCCCTTTATATATACAAGCGATAACAAACTCTAGGTAACTCTAGGAATGAAGGCATATTATCCTTAATGAAGTATGAAAATTACGAAAGATTTCACCAGAGGGAAGGAGCAACCCTAGAATAGGGTTTGTATCTCTAGACCCCCCCATGAAACCCTAAAAGAGAGGGTCCAAGAAAACCCTAGTTTTGTATTGTAATGAATAAGCCACTAGCCAAGAGTTTTTGAATAAGCCAAAACAACTGAGAGAGTAAGGTACACATCCATATTTATACCATGTTAAGATTCACACTTGAAGGCAGGCAATCAAATGGAACCTAACACACCCAAATTACAAAGTAGTTCTATTACAAGTTGCACTAGAGGGGTATAACCCTAGTTCACTAGAGAGAGAAAAATATGCCTGAGTAGAAGTGTGCTATTCTAGAAATGCAGAAGTACACCAACAAAAAAATGATAAGCACAAGAGAACACTAAAGCTGAGACGATACAAATAAGAATTGAGTAATGTTTTTATACACAATTCAAGTCATCCCCTCGAGAGGGGCTTATGGATCCTTAAAGCAAGTGCATACACTCCAAGAGGGTTATTGAGTCTAAGTTTGACTAGGTCATCCTTAATCATGATGAGAAATACAATAAGAGAATAAATAAATGTGACCTTTGCAAATAACAATGATACATGAGAAGGTGGACATATGTACAAATTACACTAATAATTCGAACAATGTATGCACTAATCTTTCACCTGTCCAAAGACAAAGGGATTTCAACTAGGCTGATTACTTTCTAATGACCGAGTCTTTGTAAAGAAGAACACATTTAGTGTTTCTTTATGTAGTTGAAGAATTACAAGGATTATGTTGGAAAATCAGGTCATAGCTCATACATAACACTCTTCAGATTAGCCTCCTCGAATACTTGGTTAAAAAATATTGTCATTGATGGAAATCGAATGATTAGTTAGGAATTTATTCACAAGTCTAGAATTTCTTAACATGTAGAACATTATATAAATACATTGTTTTTCATATTTTCATCGACAAGGAAGAAACCCTTATGAAATTTTTATTTTGTAGACATTCTAAAGTAGATACAAATAAAAATGTAGTTTCAAGAGAACCTTTCTTATTATTCCCCCATGTTACATATAATACAACAAAAATATTGGTAATGGAGTTTTTGAACAAATTTGGCTACACCAATTGACCTCTTTCTTTTCTAAAATTTTCAAATTATTGATAGTACTACTTTCAATATGAGTCTTGCATTATGAATATTTGTTAATTACTAATGGAGTGTATATTGTGTAATTAGTTTTATTTGTTTTAAACTATGAAATAACATTTTCAAAGTGGCCCATGGTTCTGGTGTGATTTCTTTATTTTATTGAGTGTTTTTGTTTAGGTCATCTTGGATGAATTCATTTTGGGAAGTGCACAAGCCTATATTAATATCATGTTTTTAAACTTCTAGCTATCAATAATTTCACCTTTAGGGCATGCTAGTACCTTGTTTAAAACTTTGCTATTTTCTTATTTCCTTATATCTACTTTGGAACAGGTTATTATGGAGATTGAGGATACATAAGCTTGGATGATAGAGAAAAACCAACAATAGGATACCATTTCCAAGTGTGAAAATCCCATACTACTCTCTACCGACATTATAAAAAGGATTGAGGATTTAGTAATGTAAAATCCCCTGCCACTCATATCTAAATATTTTTGCAATTTCATGTTCTTGGTGTTTGTGACAATTTTCTTAAATGCTTCACTAAACTTGTTTGTTTTTTTTCCTAACTTTTACAAACCTAAGAATAGCCCATCAAAATCTTCTTTAGAGATAGGTGATGCAAAATATTCAAAGAAGAACACATCTAGTTAAGATGAACAATGATCGAAGCCAATGGATATTGACCAACCACAGGATCTTCTGATTATGCAAACATATTGAGTGATTTAACCTCACACAAGGGTGCTATTAGATAAGACTAGGAAATATGTTCATGATGGAAAAACATGAGTTTTATATCGGTCCCATGTCCAACACTTTAGCTTTGTACTAAGTATGTTAATAGAATAGTAGGTTTTTCCTCTTACTTTATAAGGTCAATACTAGTACGAAGGGTGATCTTTCAGACTAATAATGGGTACTAGTCAAGCACACTAGATGTGGATGTGTTGGATTTTGTTTTTGTCCACTCCATGCTCTAATGAAGAGTGTACAACTATTTAATGGCCAAAATAGTGTTTTTCACATTGTTTAATGGGTTGATACCTATGGATCATTGTCCTTGTCTCTCCAAAATAATAACGTGTGTTAATGCACTTATGGATATGTAAACTTGAATCTATCTATTGGACCAAAGTTCTAACAGATATGCAATTAGAAAGCAATTTACCAATTTTGAGTAAAATTCGCCATGAATATCTTACAGTGCAATCTCTGAGTATCCTCTGGAGAATGATGAATAGAGTAATATATCATGGAAACATTTCTCTTAGGGGAATTTCAATAGAGTTATTCTTGAAAATATTTGAACTTTCCACTTGAATACATTGTTGTAGCCATATCTTTATACTTATGTTAAAAAAAAAGACAAAAACAAAAAAAATATAGAAGAAGAAAAGTGAAAAGGACTGTGACATACGAAGCTATTATAAAATTTTGTAAGGGTTCCTATTTTTAACTTTTATATGTATATGCGAAAAAGCCAAACCTTTCAAGTTAAAGACTATAGAAAGTGGGTCGGGAGGTTTCAATAATTTTAAAATGATGTGCAATTATAATGAACTAGGATCACATTAAAAAAAAGTTAAAGGGCCAGCACTTTTAGAGCAAATCGACATGCATTTGAACCATGCTAAGATCATAGAGAAACCCTGACAATTTAAATTACATAGAGGTTATGGTAGGGAAGACCCCCAATGAGTTGTTCCTAAAAATAACTCATCGAAAAATCAATGGTCAACATTCATCTTGAGGGTTCTCCTTCGATTTTTCAAAACAACTATGGGAACCCCCGAAGGCAGGAAATGGTTTTGGTGGAAACCACCTATCGAGCACAATTTAAGCGAGGTAGTCAAGAGAGCGGGCCCGATTTGCACACACCATCCTTTCCCTTTCCATATCATCATATCATTCATACATTTCATTATTTTGTGTGTCTCCATGTCTTCATATTTTATTTTTCCCAGGCTTTCATAAAATAAATAAAACATGACATCTCGCCTACCATTGGCCTTCTCCTCTGTTGAAAAGTACAATTAATTACATCCATAATTAACCATCATCTCCATGTCATGGCCAAGTTCTAAATGCCTCCAGTCACCAAGTAATTCATAACCCCATATTCGTCTTTGTTTTCACTTTGAATCATAAACATGGATGAAACCCCTAAGGCCAAGAATCCTATGCTCTCTCTACCAACATTTCATATACCCTTTGTGGACAAAGAGGTTGAAATATTTGATTTTGTTTTTCCTCTTGACCTTATGGAATTATGAAAATATATTCTTGACCATGCATGTTATTTTCTTTTCGAGCTATCCAATCCGGCCTTTGTTACACATATGTCCTACAAACTTACCATTTTCCCGAATTTGTCAGCTGTTTGATAACCGCTTTTGTTCCTCAACGAAATTATATTACTGTCTTCATGAGGAGAGAATATATTTGAAATAATTCCAGAATTAATCTGTTAAGCTTTCAATTTTCTAGTGTTTGAAAATACAAAACATTTATTGGCGATTCTCCACTTTTTACTTATAGAGGACTTCCTAAAGAAATCCAAGAAAAGTTGTTTGAACTCATTCTGCTTCCCGAGTCTCAAACCCCTCCAACAACAACAAATATCCTATGACCCTATTTTGTAAAGTTTCACAACCTATTATTGTTGTAATTATGTCTATATTGGGAGAAGATGATACAAGAGTTATCAATGAACAAACCTTAGGGTTCTTGAATTTAATGTTGTAACTAGGTACTATGTTGAGAATTCCCTCATATTTAGTCAACTTTGTCATCTATCAATTCCAAAATTTGCATATTTCAAGTTGTTTTAGATACCCTTATCCCCTTGTCTATATTTTTTTGTATACGCATGCTAATGAATTCAACGAATTGAACTTGAGTATATGTGATTCAAACAATCACAGAAGGTTTGTAGTTGAATGGACTAGTACATTTAGAAACAAGGATAATATTGAAGGTTTTTCTTATTATTTATCATCTTTTATGGCTATTGTATATAAACTCATGAACAACTAGCCACCTCCAAGAATGTTACCGTAAGAAAAGAAATTATTACAACTCAACAAATATACCAGAGTTGGAGACTGGTATATCTTTGAATATTACATGGAAACATGACTATGAGGATATTTAATTGGAATTCATAAGGAAACGATTGAATATGACCAAGTCCACTTTGTTCTAGCATGCAAGGGTTTTCTTTTCAAATTTCCCATGATTGTTGGCCCTTTCATTGTGAATAATAGGAAAGCTCTACCACAGGTTGAAAGGATGATGAAGGAGTTGGGATTTAAGTAGAGAGTGAAATGGATGTATGACCCCCATTAGGTTGTCTCTAACAAAAGAGTGGAAATCACTTGTGCACCTTGCATTCATGAAACCAAGCCAAAGATTGAAAATATGGCTAATCAAGAAGTTGAATAAAACCAACATAAAATGAATGTAGAAACTCCACTGCCAAAGGAGAGAAGTCTGAAAAGAAATGCACCTGAGCAAATGGATATTGAAATGGAAAGTTTGTAACTATAAAAGAAAACAAAGGTCTAGGAAGGAGAAAAAGAAATAGAGATATCAGTTCAATTGATTGAAAGGATTTCTAACCAATTGGGCTTTCAAATGAAATTAGGAGGTTAAGAGTATCCTACTTCTTCCTCAATTTTTGTTGATGTGACTACATTTTCCTTTGAAGAAACTCCCTCTACAATAATTTTTTTACCAAAAAACTATAAACAAGTTGAAAAGAATTATAGAATAAGGATCAACATGAAAACTTAGTTGGAAGCTCAAGCAATCCTAACTTATCAAAATATATTTCTTCCGGCCATGGATATAGAAAGAAACTAGATAAAGTTATCTCTATCAGCCATCTTTCAGATTACCAGAAAGATGGATACTCATATGATTGGAAAGTGTTCTTGAAACATCAAACATTTTCCAATCATATTTTCGATGTCTCCTTGATCATCGTAGGTTCAAAATAAAACATCGTCGCAATTTGTGGACTTGGAATTTTGATGGAAACCATCATCTCATCTCATTTGAATAGAACCTGTTTGGGCCGTCAAAATTGCAACATTCAAGCACGGGAATTGTGACATTCGGCGTGGTAATTGCGACGTGTTTTGGGGAAAGAATTGTGACATTAGGCATGGGAATTGTGACTTGCAAGATGTAGGAATTTTGACATTGTGGGTGCAAGAATTGCAACGTTAGGTGCGGGAATTGCGACGTGTTTTGGGCAGGAATTGTGACAGTAAGAGTGGGAATTGTGATGTTATTGACCTAGGGATTGTGATGTAACGTGTGGGAATTTTGACGTTTAGGGCATCGTAAAATGGGTCTCAATTTCAATGTCTAGACAAGGGAATTCGAAGTTTATGCATCGGCATTGCGACATTGAGGTATAGGAATTGCGACGGTTAGCAGTGGGAAGTGTGATGTTGATGCATAGGAAGACTGAAAACCCAGGTATTTTGAGGGTTATATATGTGTCGCAATATCGACGAAATTGAAGATTTAAAAAAAAATCATCCCCAAACATGCCACTTTAGTATTCTATGTCCTTAGAGTTGATTACTCAGCCTTGGTTGCAAAATATCATCGTCCTCTGTGCTCGACGAAAATCCAAGAAGCGCCAGAAGTTAATGTCGTCGTGGGACATGTCCCTTCTCAGATTCAGGTTGGTTTTAGTTTTTGGAATCCATCACACCCATTTTCCTCACAGATCTATGCTAAAGCACAAGGATTCCTCCCGCACTTCAGATTGCTGTGAGAAGTTAATGTCGTCGTGGGACATGTCCCTTCTCAGATTCAGGTTGGTTTTAGTTTTTGGAATCCATCACACCCATTTTCCTCACAGATCTATGCTAAAGCACAAGGATTCCTCCCGCACTTCAGATTGCTGTGAGATTTTTTCAATTTCTTCCCCAGTCTGGAATGATGCAACTGCCCTTCATCTTCCTCCCTCCCTCTCTCCACTATGGTCTTCCTTCGTTCAAGTCCTCTCGAATATGGCTATTCATCGCGCTGGTACAAAGGATGCTTTGGTATGGGCCTTCCCTTCCAAACCCGTTCCCATCTCTGTCAAACATATTTATGTTGCTTTATCAAACCTCCCTGTTATCTCCTCACACAAGATCTTTCCGATGCCCCTTTGGAAAGTCTCTTGTTCGCTCAAAATGGTCCTTTTTTTGTGGCTAGTCTTCTGCAACAAGAATCTGACCTGGGAAGTGCTTCAGCAGAAGGGATGGTCGGGCCCGGGGCGCTGTTCCTTGTGCCTAATGGACTCAGAATCGAATCTTCATATGTTCTTTCAATGTCCTATATCATCGTTCATTTGGTATGATCTCTCCATTTACTTTGGATTTCCTCATCTTTCTTTTTCTTCTGTACAGGATGGAATCAGGTGGTGGAGTGGCCAGTCTGTTTTGCGGCATTCCCTTTTTGTTCACTCTTGCTGGCTCATTTGGAAGTGGAGAAATGCTTCCATTTTCCAAGATGCCAGGAGGCGGGTGTCTGCTCTTTTGAGCTATATTAAAGCTTCTCATGATTCCTGAGCTATCGGCTCCCGTGACTCCTTTGCAAATCTCAGCACCATCTTTCGGGGACTGGCATATGATTATTGTTTTTGTATCTTGTCTTTTTATCTGTTACATTGTCCGAGTATCCGGAACATTGCTGTTTTGTGGGGTTTTTTCTGATGTTTATATGGAACTATGCTGTATATGGAGTTTTTTGGGCTGGGGCTTTCATGCCCTCTTTTTGGCCGGGGTTTTTTATCCTGTCAACATATCGCCTTTATGTATACGCTTCCCTGAAGCCGATCATATATTTCCTTAATATAAAATATCAAGATTTTTCTTCTGAAAATTTTTTTTTTTTTTGTATAAATGAACGACTATGTAGGTCGAACAGTTGCAAGTATTTACTATATATTTTACCTCACTATTATTTATCTGATTTCCGACAGGTTTTTCCTAAATTTTAGTCTTCGATCTCACCAAGGATTTTTAGGTTTACTGTTTGATACCACAACCTAGTTTACAAATAATCATTTTTCTTGATATATTTTGCTCATATGTCTTCCGCTCTATGCTTTGCAGATAAAATACTCAGTAAAATGAAGCAAGGTAAGGATTAGGAGACATTCTATGTTGGATTTTTCTGGTTATAAATCATGTATCAGATGAATTTTGTTCTGATGGGAGTATGACCAATATTTGTAGATAGATTTGGGCAAGTTTTGGAGGGCTGGCACTGAAAATCGAAGGGCCTTGTAACTATCAAAATAGTTTGTGGCTTGAAAAAGTACCCCGAGACAACAATGATTGAAGTTGATGTCGTTTTTTAAGTTACCAAATATGACATAAGTAGCACACGGTATGAGGAAGTATTTGTTATGATATTTGCATGTGTTCTTTTTCGATGTAGAATTTAATAGATGAGCATGTTGGGCATGTGACCCAAGTTGCCTGGATACTTTTTTTATTCAAAATATACATGTAGTACTTGTAGATGGTTGTTTGAAATGTATGTCATCTCCTCGTACAATTGTGTGCAGATGCTATGGTAATTTTTGAAGGCCACTGCTGAATGTGCCTTGCTCAATTCTGCCTAAATCTCACACACACAATGTATGTGATTTAAATCTTAGAAGATCATTTTATAGTAATATTGAAAAAAAATCCTATATATATAAACATTTGTTGTGGTTTTTTATTTTAATGTTAAGCATTGTTTATTAACATTATATAAACATTTGTTGTGGTCTTTTATTTTAATGTTAAGCATTGTTTATTAACATAAATACACTTTGTAGTAGTTCTTCATAAAACTTTGGTTCTTCTTAAACTTTAGTATATGAGTTCATAAAACTTTGGTTCTTCTTGAACTTTAGTATATGAGGACAGAAGGGCATCAAAATTTCAAGGTTTGGCCTTGATATACTAGACTTCAGTTCACCTTTCTTGCCATTGAGACAAAGAAGGAAGGAGGGTTAGAATTCAAAGGTTCCCTGGACTAGAGTTTTGTAATTTTTTGCTAGAATCTTCATTGCAAAATAAATATATTGAGATGAATATCTAATTTTTCAATGACATTGCATTTCTCCCTTACGGTGTTTATTGATTTTGTTGATTTTCCAGATTGATATTTGGGGTTTAAGGAGACCATTTTTTCTCTTTGAATGGTTGGGAAGGAAAGCGATGCTTATTTTTGTCATGGCAGCCCAGGCTATATTCCCAGCATTGTTAATGGATGGTATTACGAAACTCCTAACAATACCTTGGTATGTATCTCTCTATCTTCATCATCATTGTCACACTCTCTCAAACTCACACACGTCTCTCATAATTTCTTTCACTTGCAGTTTATGATGGAGAAGGCCAGGGAAACTGTTGCTGACCACTTGTCGTCGTGGGACATGTCCCTTCTCAGATTCAGGTTGGTTTTAGTTTTCAGAATCCATCACACCCCTTTTACTCATAGATCTATGCCAGAGCACAGGGATTCCTCCTGCCCTTCAGATTGCTATGAAATTTTTTCAATTTCTTGAACATACAAATTTTTGTATAAATGAACGGCTGTGTAGGTCGAGCAGTTGCAAGTGTTTACTATATATTTTACTCACTGTTATTTATCTGATTTTCGACGGGTTTTTCTTAATGTTAGTCTGTGATCTCACCAAGGGTTTTTAGGTTTAGTGTTTGATACCATGACCTAGTTTACAAATAATCATTTTTCTTGATGTATTTTGCTCATGTGTCTTCTGCTCTATGCTTTGCAGATAAAATACTTAGTAAAATGACGCAAGGTAAGGATTATGCTAATATGTCTTCAGCACTATGCTTTGCAGATAAAATACTCAATAAAATGAGACAAGGTAAGGATTAGGAGACACTGTATGTTGGATTTTTCTGGTTATAAATCAGGTATCAGATGAATTTTTTTTTATGGTAGTATGACCAATATTTGTAGATAGATTTGGGCTAGTTTTGGAGAGCTAGCACTGAAAATCGAAGGGTCTTGTAGCTATCAAAATGGTTTGTGGCTTGAAAAAGTACCCAGAGACAACAATGATTGAAGTTGATGTCCTTCCTTAAGTTACCAAATATGACATAAGTAGCGCATGGTATGAGGAAGTATTTGTTATGATATTTGCATGTGTTCTTTTTACATGTAGAATTTAATAGATGAGCATGTTGAGCATGTGACCCAAGTTGCCTGGATACTTCTTTGATTCAAAATATACATGTAGTACTTGTAGATGGTTGTCTGATTCAAAATATACATGTAGTACTTGTAGATGGTTGTCTGAAATGTATGTCATCTCCCCATACAATTGTGTGCAGATGCTATGGTAATTTTGAAGGCCACCGCTGAATGTGCCTTCTCCAATTCTGCCTAAATCACACACTATGTATGTGATTTAAATCTCATAAGATAATTTTATAGTAATATTGAGAAAAAGAATCCTATGTATATAAATATTTGTTGTGGTCTTTTATTTTAATGTTGGCATTGTTTATTAACAGAAATATATTTTGCAGTCGTTCTTCAGAAAAATTTGGTTCTTCTTGAACTTTAGTATATGAGGACAGAAGGGCATCAAAATTTCAGGGTTTGGCCTTCAAATACTAGACTTCAATTCACCTTTCCTGCCATTGAGACAAAGATGAAAATTTACCTTGTTTAGAAGGAAGGAGGGTCAGAATTCAAAGGTTCCCTGGTCTAGAGTTTTGTAATTTTTTTCTAGAATCCCCATTGCAAAATAAATCCATTGAAATGAATATCCAATTTTGCAATGACACTGCATTTCTCCCTTACGGTGTTCGTTGATTTTGTTGATTTTTCAGATTGATATTTGGGGTTTAAGGATACCATTTTTTCTCCCTGAATGGATGGGAATGAAAGCAATGCTTATTTTTGTCATGGCAACCCAGACTATATTACCAACATTTGTTAATGGATGGTATTACGAAATGCCTAAAAATACCTTGGTATGTATCTCTCTATCTTCATCATCATTGTCACACTCTCTCAAACTCACACACGTCTCTCTTACGATTTATTTCACTTGTAGTTTGTGCTGGCCAGGGAAACTGTTGCTGGCCACAATTTGGGTTTTGTTGGACTAGAAGATGCCAGTGCAGAAATCTCAGAATTGGCTTCAAAAGTGTCCAGTGAATGCCTCAACAATGTTTTTTCTAGTTTACCTGAAATGCCATCATTATACAAGCAACATCAACATATGGTACAGGCTATGCATAGCCTTACTCAGCAATCTCAAGTCACATATTTTCAACATATGGTACAGGCTATGCATAGCCTTACTCAGCAATCTCGAGTCACATATTTTTCAATGGAGAGTTGTTTGACATCAACTGAGAATTCTGAAAAGAATTTAGTTCCGATTATCCAGAACGCTGGCAAGAAAATATTGAGAACATTACAGAATATAAATGTACCTTTTTTGCAGACTGACACTTCAACCTCACTGATTGTTGTTAGTGAAGATAAGTACTTGTCTGCTCCGAGTGCAGTCTGTGGAAGAATGGCCTGCTATAATATCTTGTCCCTCAAAAGCATATCTGGTATCTCCCTCCTGATTTGTTGTGCAACCATCTTGACTCTCCTTGGATGAGCCATGCATATAATCTGGTTCTGTTTCGGGAATTTGCTAAATTTGGGTCCATGGGTGTACTGGTAATTCCGATTTGGGGTTGTGTTAAATTTGGGTCCAATGGAGTATTCGAAATGTTTGAGAGCAGACAAGCTTAAGAATGTATTGTTTTTGTTGTCTAGGCATCAACCACGATTGTGTGGAGGCACTGCTCGGTTGCAGGCAATGACTATAGACTTGTTTGATGAGCCAGGAGGTGCACCATGTTTCGAATCAATAGTGAACGATGTGTCGATATTATCTAATATTTGTTCATCTATTGCACCTGTTAATGCGAGTGCCTACTATAGTCAGGCATCACTAGAAGAGCATCACTAGAAGATATAAACGAGTGGCAATCTCTTTTCATGTTTACTATACTCGATTTGTCAAGGAAAGTTCTATGTGCAATAAAAGAAAATATATTTATTCACACTATACTTTATAAAAACATTCAAAAATTATTGGAGAATGTCCTATAAATGGGAAGTCTCAGAACCACATGAATTCAAGATTAAGAGTCAAGACTAACTATGATTAAGGGTATGAATCCTTCTAGAAATATAAAAAGTTAAAATGTCTTATTTTTATTTATACAAAGTGAAAAATTTAACATAGTAAAACTATCGATCAGCAACACGTGTCATTTCTTTTAACAATATTCATAAGGTTAATTCACATAAAATATGCAAGAATTATATCATTTGAAATTACTGGTTAGTGGTCAAGACTGGTGTTTGGCTTTTAGCTTTTATTTGCTAGATGCTTTTACGACTTAGACTATATTTTCCAACAAAATTGAATTCAATTTAAATAAAAATAGTCATAATACATATTCCAAATCTTAAAAAAAAATCAATAAATATTTTTCATTTTCGAAAAATTTATATTTTATTTATTTATTTTTTCAAAATATAACATATTAAATTATTTTAAGACTTAGTATATCTTGAAATTGATTTGACATGTTAAGAGTTTGTTATGTTTATAAGTATGTTAATTTTAAGAGCTTGTTATGTGTATAAGTATGCTAATTTCAAAATAAGAATTTTAAAATTTCAATTTAATTATTATTAACTATTCATTGCATATGAAGTATAAGTATGTTAATTTCAAAATAAGAATTTTAAAATTTCAATTTAATTGTTATTAAATATTCATTGCATATGAAGTATAAGTATGTTAATTTCAAAATAAGAATTTTAAAATTTTAATTTAATTATTATTAACTATTCATTGCATATGAAGCCTGGAGATGAATGGTATTTGGATTATAGCAAGGTCTACCCTGACAAATTGAAGTACAATTTGCACCTCTAGCATGTTATAAATTACACAAGATGTTGCAAAGGAAATGTCTTAAAACATAAATTCCAAAAGAACCATGCCATATAAAAAATGATTGAAGATAAAAATTAGTAAACAAAATGTCATTCAAAGCTAGAAGAGAAAGATAAATCACTTACATTATGTCAAATTGACAGATTCTATAACCTTTCCAACATAGATTGCCTCTTAATCTTCAAATATGGTCTTTCAAGTTCCAATAGCAAATATTTGATAGGTTTTGAAAAAATATAGGTAGTAGATGCCATCAAATAAATTAAATAAAATAATATTAATTCATGAACAATATGATGGCTATCTTTCCAAATCTAAATTTGCATTACACTTATAATCAGGTTGTTATGGTTACTAGTGGTTGGCCCTTACATGTTGTCCATCTCTCTTCCTCCAGTTGTCTCTCATCACCAACACAAGAAGCAACACACAACATCCTTCTTTGTTTAGAAATTGTCTTGCATCCATTCCTAAGTATTTGATGATATTGACACCCTCTAGACTTTCTATAAATCACTCGAGGACAAAAACCAAATGTTCAAATGTTTAGACCTAAGTAACACACAACATCCTTCTTTATTGAGAAATTGTCTTGCGTTCATTCCCAAGTATTTGATGATCTTCACACCCTTTAGACTTGTTATAAATCACTCCAGAACAAAAACCAAATGTTCAGACCTAAGTAATAAACTGCAGCGTGTTACAAGCCCTTTGTGTTCAATACACCAAAAATAAACAATGCAATTCTTATTTGCATGTCCTACAACACCGTGATAATCAAGTTGTTATGGTTACGAGTGGTTGGCACCATACAAGCTTCCCAACTCTCTTCCTCCAGTGATCTCCCATCACCAGTGCAAGAAGCAGCACGGGGCATCCTCCTTTGTTTAGAAATTGGATCGCATTCATTCCCAAGTATATCCTCCTTTATTTAGAAATTGGATCGCATTCATTCGCAAGTATTTTATGCTCTTCACACTTCCTTGCCTTGCTACAAATAAGTTCATAAAATACATCAACTGTCTATACAATTTTACATAGATGACTAAGTCTAATTTTATCTAGATAAACTTTGTTTTAAGGGGAAGTGACATCATAAACTCAAGCCCATCTACTATGGTCCCTGTACTATTCTGAAGCAGGTAAGCAGGTTTGTGTGAATGCATGCCATTTAGATTTGCCTTCGCAATGTGGTTAATGCTAATCATCTCAAGCCCTATGGACCTCTTATTTTAGAAGAGGAAGTTCACATTTCCCATCCACCTACTAAAATTATGGATTTTCAGCAGTTGTTGGAGGAAGACACACTACTAGACCTATGCACCTGCTCCACTTGTTAGCATTTGAGAAAGTGGGGTCATTTTTGCTAAAACAATGAAGAATTGATGTGCCACATCTAACAATCATTTATAGCTAGTCTTAATAGTTAGTTGTAGGATAATAAAGGCATGGTTCATCTTGAGCACTATGCATTTTCAATTTATATTATTTCTTACTTAAAGTTGACTTTGTCAAAACTAATCAGTTTTGATAAGTAAAATTTTATCAAATGCATTTGCTCAGAAACATAAGATATAGAAGTTTTGGGAATCAATATTCTTGTGCATTTTATGTTTTTTTTCAAGCTTCCACCTTCAACATTTGATTGTTATGGCTTATCAATCAGCCAACCCTCTGATGGAGGGAGGCAGATCAAGCAGTCTAGCAGTTTGCAAATGGGAAAGAGGTTGATATCACCTCCAAATCTCCCAACATCTGCAGTGATCTGGGTCATCGAATCTAAGAGAACAAATTAATGACAAAGTATGCACCTACATAATGGATTTTTATATCATGATTCTTCTCCAATTTATGTCTTACGACATTTCCTTTGCAACAGGTGGTGCAATTGCTAGTATATTCTATTTCTAAACTTAACCAATGCCTTAAAAACTATAAGTGCTTCTTCACTAAGTGCAATATTCACTTCCTAAAATTCTGGTTTATTTACATGAGAGTTTCAACATAATAAAGTATTTCTTATTAATTCAAATTCAAATTATAAGTTTCTTTGGCATCATCATAAACATGAACAAGCCGGAATTATGAATTCTAACACACTTTACTCTTCAATTGATTTCCTTAGCATAAACTTAAACATGAAGTTTCTCAATCTTAAGGATGATGAATTGAAGCCATACACATTTGACATTTATTTAAAGTCAAACAATTTATTCAAATCGTTTAAGGTTGAGTTGCCTCTCATGTTTGATTAACTTATGTGTAGTATATTGACTTAGTTAAAGTTGCTAGGAGTCACTCCATTTATCTTAAATATTTTATGAAAACATATTTACACATGAAACAAATGGAAATCATACGTTAGATTAGAATTTTTGCAACTTCGTAGGTTAGTTAACCAATAATTATAACATTATTAAATAAGGCATATAGATATGCGAATATAAAACTATCAAAAGCATATATGAATTCATTTCAGAACTCTTTCTCTATGAGGATTAAACTTATAAAATCGTTGTCATAAATGAGTTATATTTCTTTATTATTTATTGTATAATAAATGAGCTATATATTTTTATTATTAGTCCTTCTCATAAGGTAAAAGGGCTTATAGTAATAGAAATGAATTTTTATATTAATCCATCCACATAAACCGAGACACCAGAACACATCAAACCTAAAGTTTTAATACAATTGTATTTTTCGGCCCTATTAAATATTGACACTACTTTTGGGCAGCCAATCAATAATGTGGACTTCTTATTTGGCCTAAATTCTTCGGTTAAAAAACATTTTGTGAAGCAAAATTTTCATAGTCACGGAATGTTGACCAGTATTACTTGGTTACAGTAAAGTATGCTGCCCAGCCATATTACACCTGTTACACTTGTTTGTATACCCACCCAGATTACACGTTGTTGCATGATTACACGCGGCCGCTATGTTGGCCACATAGTTTCTTTATATCGATAAAGATATTGCACCGCTTTCTTTATGTCGATATTTCAGTGCATACAAATTCCGCTGCTCCAATTCACTTTGTTGCTCTGTGCAACAACAAAACTCTGCTCTGATTTGCTTTAGGCATCCATTAGTGATAAATTCTGAGCAAACTAGAATTCTAAGAAAAGCACAATATTATTCTGAGGAAACTAGAATTCCGAGAAAAGCACAATCATGTACCTCAGTTTTATGGCTTGCAAAAGTGCTGAAGTAGGTAACGAAGATAATTGATTTGCAAAAGTGCTGAAGTAGGTAACGAAGATAATTGATTTGCAAAAGTGCTGAAGTAGGTAACGAAGATAATTGATTTTTCTAGGCCAAGAGACAAGAATATCATAAAGAAAATTAAAAATAATAACATTTTTTACCGAGTACAATTTGTTTCCTTCCATTTCATTTTTTGAATGAGGCTGAGCTGAACATCCTTAACAATTTGAGAAGCTCCTAATGTTGCATTATCAGTTGTACAAACACAAACTTCTTAATCCCTTCTTCTTGCAAATATTTTGATAGTCACTAATTTTGCAGGGTTTTGAAAGGCACAAGGCACTTACTGTCTTTGCAAAATGGCTCTCAAAGAAGTTGAAAAATTAATTAACGCATATAACCTACCTTTGCAATTTCTGACGACTAGAGCTGATTTATATACAATCCTACATACCACCGGTATGCCTTAGACCAGTAAAAGTCTTGATCATCTCCCAGAAGGAGGAGGCGAAATTAGCGCTGATACATGCCACCTCCTTATATATTTATATTTTATATTTAATTTTTCCAGAACTTCCAAAACCAGACCTCGCATCCTCAACCAAAGGTCAAGTGTGGCACGCATTGGCTTACACTGTTTCATTGATCCACGTTTCTAGTTTCTTTCCACATTCCAACAGGTTTCATGGCCCAAAGTTGTTCAAAATTTGGAAACCATTACTTAAATGGATTTTGGTCTTTATTTTTATATATCATTTTAGCTATAATTGAAAATATGAAAAAGACGGTACGGTTTTATCATATGCAGTTCCTGGAATTAACTTAAAATGCCTTCCATATATAGGTTGGTCTTTATTTTTATATATCATTTTAGCTATAATTGAAAATATGAAAAAGACGGTACGGTTTTATCATATGCAGTTCCTGGAATTAACTTAAAATGCCTTCCATATATAGGAAGACAGACAGTTGGGTTTAATCATATGCGGAGAAGTTGTCTTTTAAATGTTGATAATTAGCTTAAAATCCCTTCCATATATATCCTTTATTGTCCCATTTTTAGGAAATGGAATACAGAAAGAAAAATGTCGAGAATTAACTCAGAATAAGGGATATGAAAAATGTCGAGAATTAACTCAGAATAAGGGATATGCTTACCTTGCCAGTCGTGGATATGTTGTTGCTGCCTAAGCCTCGACTTTGGTGCTGCCCATGTTCTTATTAGGAGAGTTACTATTCCTTATTCATTTCAAAGGGATACTCGTTTTGTTATAATTATTATTAATTAAAAAATGTATCTTAATTTTATAGAAATATTTCAAATTATTTTAAGTTATTTATAATTTAAGTTTCGTAAGAGTTAATTTTTTTGGAAATAAGTAAATAAGATAAATTTTTAAGAGTGGGAGACTACTTTATTAATTATTAATAAATTATTTTAACTGATGTGGTTTTCTTGGAATAATAATGATGATGATGATGTGGTTTACATTACTAACAATAATAACAAATGATAATTATTTTACCCATTAACAAATGAGTTATGATAAGTTTTACCACTTTCTTAAAAAAAGAGAAATTAAAGTTATACTAAATTACTTTTAAAATATAAATAAAAGTAGTTGTTTGTGTTTTGGAGATTCATTTTAGTTTATGAAATGAGAGGCGAGCAGATGGTTTTAATGATAAAAGAGGATATTGATTTTGTTATAATTATTATTAATTAAAAATATATTTTAATTTTATAGGAAGATTTCGAATTATTTTTAACTTGTTAAGAGTATGTTTTTCAAAAATAAATAGATAAGTTAACTTTTCATGGGTGAAATTCTACTTGTTGTAAACTATTAGTAAACTATTTTAATTGATG
The DNA here is from genome assembly GCA_000404065.3 of Pinus taeda. NCBI lineage: Eukaryota > Viridiplantae > Streptophyta > Pinopsida > Pinales > Pinaceae > Pinus > Pinus taeda. The sequence goes on from APFE031548614.1 coordinate 52,347, forward strand.
TGGTTAGTGATGAGTTAATTTAAATTATGGATAGAAATAAAAAATGACAATTGTTTTTATCCATTAACAAATGTGTTTTGAGAAGTTTTACCACTTTTTGAAAAAAAGATAAATTAAAGTTGTAATAAATTACCCTAGATCCATCTTAATTCCTGATCTACCAAGGGTTAAGAGGGATCAAATCTCTTTTCACTCTTAAAGATATTTGCACTTCAAGAGATTTGCACCTCAAGAGATTTTATCCCTCTTTTCACTCTAAAAGATATTTTCACTTCAAGAGATTTGCACCTCAAGAGATTTTATCCCTCTGAGGCCTTGACAGCTCCAGAGTTAAGATGGATCTAGGTTGATTTTATTTTATTTTGATGGAGTTAAAATGTTTACATTACATCACATTAATCTTTTTTCTTTATTTTTAGTTTTTTATTTAATTTGAGCAAGTCAAAATGTTTACAAGATAGAATAGGAAGGAGATGACATTACAACTTCTCTTCCATACTAGGCTACAGGACAGGACAAAAAGGACAATACATTATAACATCTCATCCATATTGGGTTGGAACTCGATGCAATAAACTTGAAATAAAATATTATTCACAAAATATACATATCACTACATTTTTTGTGATTGTTGGATGCAATTCCAAGATCTTTTGGCCTCCCATAACATTTTACATTACTCCACACCAACTCTAAATGATTAGGTTCCAACATTTATAATTATTGAATATTAGATAAAGTTAAAATGAATTTTAGATATATAAATTGTTAATATTATTTTTGTTTATAAGAGTAAATAGTAATTTGTTAATATTATAATATAAACTAATATTTTAATGATGATTTAAATTTAAATTACCATAAAGTGAATGTATTTACATTTGTTTTAAGATTAATATTTTGGAGGTTTTAAGGTTGAACTAATAATTCAAAGGTTTGAAGTTTGGATATTGTGTTGCATGTAGTGTGAAAGTCTAATTGCATTTTTTTTTTAAAGAGATTCAATATGCTAATAAAATTGATGTTCTCAAGTGTGGAAAACAAGCTAGCTAATATTGTTAAAACATCCTAAAAGGTAACAAACAAACGATATTTTGAATGTCACTCTAGGTAGAGGTCTTTTACTAGTTTCCATTTAAATAATTCTCTCATATAGATATGTTATTTAATAGTGAGATTGGATAATTGGTGGAGGTTAGTAAGGAAAATTTACATTAGGGAATCTCCTAGTGAAGAAATAGAGAATTAATTATGTTTAGTGATCCTTCCATGGTAGTCATAATAAAGTTTAAAGCTAGTAAAATTAATAGAATGCAATTAATAAGAGAATTGCGGCCAATCTCTTGCAAAAGAAAATGAGGGTCATAATAAGAAGCATTACCTATAGATTCTTAATTTCTTATTAAATGGTGAATCAAGGGGTAAATAGAACCAAAAACAATATGATGTGTCTTAGGAGAATAAATATTGAATGTTACGTAATAGATTTCTAAAGTTGATTACATATTGGTGTTAGTAACGTGGAATAAATTGTGATTTGAGGAAAATTTCATCCTTGGAAAGTTGGGGATTTGATTCTCGTAATCATGAGGATTCCCTTACTTTACAATATAGAGATATTTACATTATTTTGAGGGGAAAAATTGTTATTAAGGTAGAAATATGGACACTTACTCTTATTAGGGTATATTTTTGTTTAATGTCATATGATAGAATTTATGAAGGCTATGATGTTAATAGTATTTTGAATGGAGTAGTCTAACAAGGCGGAGGAATTGTTCGGTTTCCGGTGCCGCCCGGAAAAACCTCCAGCTCTGGCCGCCGACAATTCCTCTGCCACCCTCCGCGAGCTCCGCCCAGCTCTGCCACCTTCCGCATTAACTACGTCTGACAGGAGCCCCGACTTCCATTGTTGTCTTGCCGTCGGGAGTTAATTCACCTTTCAATTCGAATTCGGTTTTTCCGCGGGCTGCTCCTGACCAATTCGACCCTACACTCCGTAGCTCCCTCCGCTACAGTTCACCAGGTCACCAGAACAAGCGGAAAACTCATGGAACAGGCTCGACTCGAGCCTACAGCTCACCAGAACAACGAAAAACTTACTCCGACACTCTGCAACTCACCACCTGCACCACGTATTCGACAAACAGGTAGGTTCAACACGTAGAACCCACTCCCTGGTTATATGTATTAATAGATATATACACAAATTCTCTATACTCCCAATGAAAAGGGATACTGGTTTTGTTATAATTATTATTAATTAAAAAATGTATCTTAATTTTATAGAAATATTTCAAATTATTTTAAGTTTCTTAAGAGTTAATTTTTTTGGAAATAAGTAAATAAGATAAATTTTTAAGAGTGGGAGACTACTTTATTAATTATTAATAAATTATTTTAACTGATGTGGTTTTCTTGGAATAATAATGATGATTTGGTTTACATTGCTAACAATAATAACAAATGATAATTATTTTACCCATTAACAAATGAGTTATGATAAGTTTTACCACCTTCTTAAAAAAAGAGAAATTAAAGTTATACTAAATTACTTTTAAAATATAAATAAAAGTAGTTGTTTGTGTTTTGGAGATTCATTTTAGTTTATGAAATGAGAAGCGAGCAGGTGGTTTTAATGATAAAAGAGGATATCGATTTTGTTATAATTATTATTAATTAAAAATATATTTTAATTTTATAGGAAGATTTCGAATTATTTTTAACTTGTTAAGAGTATGTTTTTCAAAAATAAATAGATAAGTTAACTTTTCATGGGTGAAATTCTACTTGTTGTAAACTATTAGTAAACTATTTTAATTGATGTGGTTAGTGATGAGTTAATTTAAATTATGGATAGAAATAAAAAATGACAATTGTTTTTATCCATTAACAAATGTGTTTTGAGAAGTTTTACCACTTTTTGAAAAAAAGATAAATTAAAGTTGTAATAAATTACCCTAGATCCATCTTAATTCCTGATCTACCAAGGGTTAAGAGGGATCAAATCTCTTTTCACTCTTAAAGATATTTGCACTTCAAGAGATTTGCACCTCAAGAGATTTTATCCCTCTTTTCACTCTAAAAGATATTTTCACTTCAAGAGATTTGCACCTCAAGAGATTTTATCCCTCTGAGGCCTTGACAGCTCCAGAGTTAAGATGGATCTAGGTTGATTTTATTTTATTTTGATGGAGTTAAAATGTTTACATTACATCACATTAATCTTTTTTCTTTATTTTTAGTTTTTTATTTAATTTGAGCAAGTCAAAATGTTTACAAGATAGAATAGGAAGGAGATGACATTACAACTTCTCTTCCATACTAGGCTACAGGACAGGACAAAAAGGACAATACATTATAACATCTCATCCATATTGGGTTGGAACTCGATGCAATAAACTTGAAATAAAATATTATTCACAAAATATACATATCACTACATTTTTTGTGATTGTTGGATGCAATTCCAAGATCTTTTGGCCTCCCATAACATTTTACATTACTCCACACCAACTCTAAATGATTAGGTTCCAACATTTATAATTATTGAATATTAGATAAAGTTAAAATGAATTTTAGATATATAAATTGTTAATATTATTTTTGTTTATAAGAGTAAATAGTAATTTGTTAATATTATAATATAAACTAATATTTTAATGATGATTTAAATTTAAATTACCATAAAGTGAATGTATTTACATTTGTTTTAAGATTAATATTTTGGAGGTTTTAAGGTTGAACTAATAATTCAAAGGTTTGAAGTTTGGATATTGTGTTGCATGTAGTGTGAAAGTCTAATTGCATTTTTTTTTAAAGAGATTCAATATGCTAATAAAATTGATGTTCTCAAGTGTGGAAAACAAGCTAGCTAATATTGTTAAAACATCCTAAAAGGTAACAAACAATATTTTGAATGTCACTCTAGGTAGAGCTCTTTTACTAGTTTCCATTTAAATAATTCTCTCATATAGATATGTTATTTAATAGTGAGATTGGATAATTGGTGGAGGTCAGTAAGGAAAATTTACATTAGGGAATCTCCTAGTGAAGAAATAGAGAATTAATTATGTTTAGTGATCCTTCCATGGTAGTCATAATAAAGTTTAAAGCTAGTAAAATTAATAGAATGCAATTAATAAGAGAATTGCGGCCAATCTCTTGCAAAAGAAAATGAGGGTCATAATAAGAAGCATTACCTATGGATTCTTAATTTCTTATTAAATGGTGAATCAAGGGGTAAATAGAACCAAAAACAATATGATGTGTCTTAGGAGAATAAATATTGAATGTTAAGTAATAGATTTCTAAAGTTGATTACATATTGGTGTTAGTAAAGTGGAATAAATTGTGATTTGAGAAAAATTTCATCCTTGGAAAGTTGGGGATTTGATTCTCGTAATCATGAGGATTCCCTTACTTTACAATATAGAGATATTTACATTATTTTGAGGGGAAATTTTTTTATTAAGGTAGAAATATGGACACTTACTCTTATTAGGGTATATTTTTGTTTAATGTCATAGGATAGAATTTATGAAGGCTATGATGTTAATAGTATTTTGAATGGAGTAGTCTAACAAGGCAGAGGAATTGTTCGGTTTCCGGCGCCGCCCAGAAAAACCTCCAACTCTAGCCGCTGACAATTCCTCTGCCACCCTCCGCGAGCTCCGCCCAGCTCTGCCACCTTCCGAATTAACTACGTCTGACAGGAGCCCTGACTTCCATCGTTGTCTTGCCGCCGAGAGTTAATTCACCTTTCAATTTGAATTTGGTTTTTCCGCGGGCTACTCCTGACCAATTCGACCCTGCACTCCGCAGCTCCCTCCCCTACAGTTCACCAGGTCACCAGAACAAGCGGAAAACTCATGGAACAGGCTCGACTCGAGCCTACAGCTCACCAGAACAACAAAAAACTTACTCCGACACTCTGCAACTCACCACCTGCACCACGTATGCGACAAACAGGCAGGTTCAACACGTCGAACCCACTCCTTGGTTATATGTATTAATAGATATATACACAAATTCTCTATACTCCCAATGAAAAGGGATACTGGTTTTGTTATAATTATTATTAATTAAAAAATGCATCTTAATTTTATAGAAATATTTCAAATTATTTTAAGTTTCGTAAGAGTTAATTTTTTTGGAAATAAGTAAATAAGATAAATTTTTAAGAGTGGGAAACTACTTTATTAATTATTAATAAATTATTTTAACTGATGTGGTTTTCTTGGAATAATAATGATGATTTGGTTTACATTACTAACAATAATAACAAATGATAATTATTTTACCCATTAACAAATGAGTTATGATAAGTTTTACCACCTTCTTAAAAAAAGAGAAATTAAAGTTATACTAAATTACTTTTAAAATATAAATAAAAGTAGTTGTTTGTGTTTTGGAGATTCATTTTAGTTTATGAAATGAGAGGCGAGCAGGTGGTTTTAATGATAAAAGAGGATATTGATTTTGTTATAATTATTATTAATTAAAAATATATTTTAATTTTATAGGAAGATTTCAAATTATTTTTAATTTGTTAAGAGTATGCTTTTAAAAAATAAATAGATAAGCTAACTCTTCATGGGTGAAATTCTACTTCTTGTAAATTATTAGTAAATTATTTTAATTGATGTGGTTAGTGATGAGTTAATTTAAATTATGGATAGAAATAAAAAATGACAATTGTTTTTATCCATTAACAAATGTGTTTTGAGAAGTTTTACCACTTTTTGAAAAAAAGATAAATTAAAGTTGTAATAAATTACCCTAGATCCATCTTAACTCCTGATCTACCAAGGGTCAAGAGGGATCAAATCTCTTTTCACTCTTAAAGATATTTGCACTTCAAGAGATTTGCACCTCAAGAGATTTTATCCCTCTTTTCACTCTAAAAGATATTTTCACTTCAAGAGATTTGCACCTCAAGAGATTTTATCCCTCCGAGGCCTTGACAGCTCCAGAGTTAAGATGGATCTAGGTTGATTTTATTTTATTTTGACGGAGTTAAAATGTTTACATTACATCACATTAATATTTTTTCTTTATTTTCAGTTTTTTATTTAATTTGAGCAAGTCAAAATGTTTACAACATAGAATAGGAAGGAGATGACATTACAACTTCTCTTCCATACTGGGCTACAGGACAGGACAAAAAGGACAATACATTATAACATCTCATCCATATTGGGTTGGAACTCGATGCAATAAACTTGAAATAAAATATTATTCACAAAATATACATATCACTACATTTTTTGTGATTGTTGGATGCAATTCCAAGATCTTTTGGCCTCCCATAACATTTTATATTACTCCACACCAACTCTAAATGATTAGGTCCCAACATTTATAATTATTGAATATTAGATAAAGTTAAAATGAATTTTAGATATATAAATTGTTAATATTATTTTTGTTTATAAGAGTAAATAGTAATTTGTTAATATTATAATATAAACTAATATTTTAATGATGATTTAAATTTAAATTACGATAAAGTGAATGTATTTACATTTGTTTTAAGATTAATATTTTGGAGGTTTTAAGGTTGAACTAATAATTCAAAGATTTGAAGTTTGGATATTGTGTTGCATGTAGTGTGAAAGTCTAATTGCATTTTTTTTTAAAGAGATTCAATATGCTAATAAAATTGATGCTCTCAAGTGTGGAAAACAAGCTAGCTAATATTGTTAAAACATCCTAAAAGGTAACAAACGATATTTTGAATATCACTCTAGGTAGAGGTCTTTTACTAGTTTCCATTTAAATAATTCTCTCATATAGATATGTTATTTAATAGTGAGATTGGATAATTGGTGGAGGTCAGTAAGGAAAATTTACATTAGGGAATCTCCTAGTGAAGAAATAGAGAATTAATTATGTTTAGTGATCCTTCCATGGTAGTCATAATAAAGTTTAAAGCTAGTAAAATTAATAGAATGCAATTAATAAGAGAATTGCGGCCAATCTCTTGCAAAAGAAAATGAGGGTCATAATAAGAAGCATTACCTATGGATTCTTAATTTCTTATTAAATGGTGAATCAAGGGGTAAATAGAACCAAAAACAATATGATGTGTCTTAGGAGAATAAATATTGAATGTTAAGTAATAGATTTCTAAAGTTGATTACATATTGGTGTTAGTAAAGTGGAATAAATTGTGATTTGAGGAAAATTTCATCCTTGGAAAGTTGGGGATTTGATTCTCGTAATCATGAGGATTCCCTTACTTTACAATATAGAGATATTTACATTATTTTGAGGGGAAAAATTATTATTAAGGTAGAAATATGGACACTTACTCTTATTAGGGTATATTTTTGTTTAATGTCATATGATAGAATTTATGAAGGCTATGATGTTAATAGTATTTTGAATGGAGTAGTTTAACAAGGCGGAGGAATTGTTCGGTTTCCGGTGCCGCCCAGAAAAAACTCTAGCTCTGGCCGCCGACAATTCCTCTGCCACCCTCCACGAGCTCCGCCCAGCTCTGCCACCTTCCGCATTAACTACATCTGACAGGAGCCCCGACTTCCATCGTTGTCTTGCCGCCGGGAGTTAATTCACCTTTCAATTCGAATTTGATTTTTCCGCGGGCTGCTCCTGACCAATTCGACCCTGCACTCCGCAGCTCCCTCCCCTACAGTTCACCAGGTCACCAGAACAAGCGGAAAACTCATGGAACAGGCTCGACTCGAGCCTACAACTCACCAGAACAACAAAAAACTTACTCCGACACTCTGCAACTCACCACCTGCACCACGTATGCGACAAACAGGCAAGTTCAACACGTCGAACCCACTCCCTGGTTATATGTATTAATAGATATATACACAAATTATCTATACTCCCAAACACTGTGTAGCTTGCTAACCCACTTGTCTTCAAGGTTAGAGGATGTCCAATTGTCTCATTTATGAAATGTGTGAGCTGCACCCACCAATAATCTACAAAGGATACCTAAAGCAAGTAACTGTGTTTGCATCTGTGTTGAAATACTTTCTTCTTCTGCTAGGGCTTGTATGCAAAAATGAATAAAATGTTTTCTTTATCATAGAATAGCATAGTGCTATTTGATGCCATTCAAATAAATCTCAAAGAATGCGTTGGAATTATAGATAGCCCTGAATGCCTGGAATCTTTTGGGGAAACCAACTGGTTGTTGATTAGGCCCATAGTTGGTTGCCTGTGAAGCAATCACATAGTAATTAGGATGTAATTAGTTCAGTTTGTTCATAGGAATTTGGAGCATAAGGCTGAAAGTTCAATGATGGTCTGAATTTTTTCCAATGATGGAATAGCGCCCTACCTCAGAGCTTCATGAGTTTACAGAGCTTAACAAAGTGTTTTGTGGCAATCATAAAAATGCAATTTAATGGTGGGTGTAACCATACGAGCTGGGGCATGAATATTTCTTTAATTCTGGTAAATATTTGAAAGTTCTACAACACACACTTGGTTCCTTTAATGGGTTTTATTAACCTATTAAGAATGTTTTGGAGTTTTAATTAACAGACAAAAATATGAGGGTTAAAATAAAAATAGAGTTATATATAAAACCATCGGATTAATCCAATAGCCAGGTGAATTAATTCAACAAATCAGCAAGTTAAATGAATGAAAAGCTATAATATAAGTGAATTGATTAAATGAATGGAAGAGGAGTTTATTTTTATAAGCATTCTTAAGTTAAGAAAGGATATTTAAGACTATGAGAATTAACATGCAGCAAGAGTTATGTACAAAAAAACCATGGATAAAACTAATGGGAGTAGTTTTACAGAGCTTAACAAAGTGTTTCATGGCAATCATAAAAACACAATTTAATGGTGGGTGTAACCATACGAGCTGGGGCATGAATATTTCTTTAATTCTGGTGAATATTTGGAAGTTCTACAACACACACCGTTGAATTCCCTGTTCACTCAAGAGAGACTTTGGCATTACAGAAAATGAATTTGTAGGCCCAATGACTGGAAAGCTCTACACAAACAAGATGGAGAGCTCTACACAAACAAGATATCTGTGACAACTATAAAAAACATGATTTAATGGTGGATCACTGGCTGTAACCATACACGGTGGGAGCATAAATATTTTTCACCTCCTGTTGCATGTATCAGAATTCTACACAAGAAACCATTGAGTACCATGTTCATTTTCTCTGGATTACAGAAATGAATTTGTAGGCCCAATAAGTGGGGAGAGTTGAACTTTTAAGATTCAAATAATGGAACTCAGATTCTCTTCCTGAGTGAGTTTTACCAGTGTCAGATTCTCTGATCCATGCCTGTACTTAGACCAAAGTTGGAGGCCCCCCATACCAAGCTAAGTATACTTTGTTGTATAATGTTTATAATTGTGCATATGCTAGTTTAGTTCTTCATGTCCATTATATTTATTTGTTGTAAATATTTGTAGATGTTTTCAGTAAGAATTTATTTTATGGCCATGTTTTAAGTGAATATTCCTTTCCTTTAAGTAATTAGCTTAAATGTGGAAGGAAAACCAAGACTCTTAGAAAAGAGCGTATTCTCCATGAGCTAGGACTAAACTGAAACAAGATTCACTTCCTTAAATTCTTTTCTAGATTAAATTCTTATGCTTTCAAGTTTACATTCTCTCATGCTTTCTTAGATGTTTGGCAATGTTATTATAGAGAAAGTATGGAAGGAAAACTGTGTCTCTTAGAAAAGATTCTCTTCTTCATCTTCTAAAACAAACTAATTTCATTGACCAATCATTTACGCTTTTATAGAATAGATCTAAATGTTTTTACTTTCTTTTGTAGAATGAATTATATTTGTAATATGCATTTCCATTTTCAAAACTACTTTCTATATTAGTTTTATCCAAAATTCCATAAATTATGATTTGCTTCTAAGATTACCAACTTGGATTGATGAGTAAAATATATGTTTAATTTACCCAGTAAATTGAGCTGACATTTTTGGCGACGTTGTTGAGGAAGCATATTTGTATATAAATAATTAGAAATATCATTTAGAACACAAACACACACACACACACACACACACACACACACAAAAAAAAAAAAAAAAAATAAAATTGAATTTTCATTATGGTCATTTATGCCTAGAAAAATAGATGAAAAGTGTAGATACACAAAACAAGACCCCCAACTACTAAACCATTAATAGAAGTAGGACTACCTCCATTTGAATTAACTACATCAATTGCTAGAAAACCAACATTGGAAGAGTTAGAGGAAAAACAATGTTCAGGACAAAGGTTAACACTTGTTGAAATAAAAACTTTGTTAGTTTATGAAGTAAAGAGAAAACAAAAACAAACAGGAACATCTTCCATAGGAAAACAAATAGAAATAAGAAAACTAATTGATCATCTTATTCTTGAACAATTAGATCAGCCTATCTTTGAACAATTACATCAAACTATTTCTGAACAAACAAAATAAGTTGAAAATACACAATCTCAATTTGTTACTGAAACATTTGAAACTGCTGAAAAAGATATGGCAGAATAAGGACAAAGGATATAACATCCCAATACTCACTCCAGAACAAAGGTTACAATATGAAAAGCAACAAAAAGAATGGAAAAGGAAAAGGGAGGAAGAAACAAGAAGAGAAGCAGAAAGGAAAAAAGAGGAAGATGCCAAAAGAGAATATGATCATAAGAGAAGACAAGATACAGAGACAAAAAATGATGAAGAAGCTACTTTTGGATTCCCAATTTTAGATACTAGAGAAATTCTTGGAGAAGAGGTAAAAATGAAGAATATTGCACCTTCGGTTTTACTAAATTTCTATGGAATGTCTTCTGAAGATCCTAATCCATTCATGTTTGAATTTGATATCTTATGTCATACTTATGGTTATACTAATGATACACATAAGCTTCATCTTTTTCCTACTACTCTTAAAGCAGTTGCATTAAAATGGTTTATGGGATTATGAGAACACACTATAACCTCTTGGGAAGACATGAGGAAAATTTTTCTTAAGAAGTATCAAGCCTATTGTAGGCCTAGAGATTCAAAGGAAGATATTTTTAGGATGTCTCAACAAGAAGATGAAAGTTTGGAAGAATACTTAGAACAATTTATTTACAACTTATAAAAATCCAAACAACATTCTCTACATTCTTATACCATTCGAATAATTTTTCTCAAAGGAATACAAGATGAGTAACTTGATATTCTCAATGCGATGGGAAAAGGAGACATCTCATATTTTCCATTTGATGAAATAGTAGAATTTTGTCAAAAGTATTCCAGAGAAAGAGAAAAGAGTGGAAAAAGAGATGTAAATTCAAAAGTTACTAAATCAACAACAGGAAGCATAACAATAGCTGACTAGGGAATTTGTTTGAGAATTTTAAAAATGACATTTTGAGCACATTGGGAACACAAGTTGATATACTTAAAGCTAAGAAAAAACAAGATGAAGAAGATCTAGTACTATTAATTTTCTGTCCTAAATGTGGGAAGAAACATCCACTAAGGGAATGTCCTTTAGATGGTATTCAGATTTGTGGACTTTGCACTAAAAATCATTTAACTAATAATTGTCAAAAGCTAAAGGAATTACAAGAAAAATCAATAGATGAAAGTCAAGGAATTGACTTTCTCTATTATTTGGCACCAAGAAGACCTTGGAAACCATAGTTTATAGGCATGCCTTGAAATTTACGTCAACAATTTAATCAACAAATTCCTCAACAATTTATTCAATATCTTGTCCAAACTTCATGGAATGCTCCTATGCCATGACAGGCTTGGGCTCCTCAGCAAAACCAAAACCAAAACCAACCTTCACAAAGTTGGCGAGGATATGCTTATGGAGCCCAACCTCCTCAACAATTTTATGCTCAACAACCATATGAACAAAAATATCAATCTTATCCTCAACAGTCATATCAACAACCATATCCTCAACAACCATTTCCATATCAGAAATTCCAACATTCCCCTCAATCAAATCCATTCACACAATAATCAATATCTTCACTAACTCAACCTCAACAGCTTCAACTTCCTTCTAACTAAACACCACCCATACCAACTCAACTACCAACCCAACCGGTAGCAAATCCAAGAATCAAAGTGGAGAGGCCAATCTACAATACTGAAGAAGGAACATCATATTCAATTCTTCTTATTCAAAACATCTACATGAGGTCTGGATTTTTTTTACAAAAAGACTCTCCTATGATTATAGAAAAAGAGATTGAGGAGGAGAGAAACCCTGAAAAACATAATGTAGAACAAAAAATTCATAAGAGTATAATAATAACAACTCAAACACCTCCTTTTCCAGAAAAGTTAGTAGAGAAAAAATCTTCAATCTCTCTTCCTGATTTGACATTTTAGATGAATTGAAAAACTATTATGTTAAAATTCCTTTATTGTGTGCTATTAAATATATTCCAGTTTATACAAAGGAAATTAATGAATTGTGTACAAAGAAAACTACAAAAAGAAAACAAGATCCACCTACGATTCATGTCGTTGGTAAATTAGCTAGTCTTATGTCAACAAAAACCACAATTGAAAAATATGTTGATCCCGGAATACCTATGGTAACCATTTCAATCAACAATAATTCAGTTTCTAAAACTCTAATTGACTTAGGAAATGATGTCAATGTCATAACAATAGAAACCATGAAATATTTGAACTTGCCAAATATTCGACTGGCCACTACAATTATGGAACTAACTAACAGATCCAAAGTAGTGCCACAAGGAGTACTCGAAGACATCATTGTTTCTTTGGATCCTTGGGAATATACTATAAGCTTCCTAGTCCTACAACCAAAATCAAATTTAGGAGGCCATCCTTTAATTCTTGGCAGACCATGGTTAGCCACAGCTGATGCCTTTATTGGATGTAGATCAGTGTAGTGTCCCTTCTTGGTGAGATAACTTTGATGAAACTTAGAGAGGGAGATTTTGATATAATGATATAATATTATGCATTAGAAACTTATGTACATTCTTATATGATATAGACCTGGTTTGGGTCACCTAGTTGTTGTGTGCTTAGGATAATATCTATGGTTGTGTGTATAAGAATTGATTTTGGTTAACATATTATTGATGTTTTCTATTTTGGTATCTTAGTTTGGCAATATGTGTATGACATGGATGTTGATTCATGATTGAGACACATAGATCCATGGATGATCATGGTTATGTGAAACATATGGTTAATTATGATTTATGGATGATACATGATTTATATGATTACATATGTTTAATCTTGTAATGAGAAAGATGTGGCAGATACATATTTATTTTCAAACAAGGATGTTCAAATTTTAAATGGTTGCGGAAGTCATTTCTCTATAACGAAAATGGTTATGGATGTCATGCACAATCTTTGGTAAAATGTGAATAAGTTAATTATGAAATTCATCGATTCCTTTGATCTATGAGATTGTGATGTGTGTAGGTCTTAGAACAAGGCCTTACCAACGAACCATCAGATGGTTATGAGCTCACAATTAGTACCTTAAGGTGAAGCATGGAGTTTCAAAGCAAAGTAGATGAGAAGCCACATAAATTAGGGCACGAAGTCCTAAATTCATGAAATATAAAGACGTGGAGTTTTGTATCTATAATAAAATGTGTAGGGCGCGGAGCCTTGAATATTTAAAATTATGAAGGTGTGGATTCTTGGATCTTTAGAGTAGATCAGGGCACGGAGTCCTGAATCTAGTAAGGCACGAAGATGCATGCAATAGGGGTACGAAATGACTATTCTCTAGGAAAAAAAAATACCACTTGGGAATCTCAAGGATGAATTTCCTTAATAAACCCTCTTTTCTAACAATCCTAAAGTGACTTTCTCAAAATAGAAATTCATGTCTAGCATCTCAAGCATGACTTTCCAAAAATAGTAAATCACCTTACATAAATTGGCAATCAAATATAGTTGAAGGAAAATCACTTAATTTATCATTAATCAATCCTAATCGTTCAATATCGAATTAATCCTCAATATTATTAATATTAATATTATATTTTATGAGACTATGATATCGTTATTAAAATAGAATTAGAAGTCACCTTCATCTCGTCAATCACTTCACACCTCTCTCCTTGATGGTTGTCATGGCTCTATGTAAATCTCTCTCTTTTAATAATACATTACACTTTATTTAATGCACTCATCAAAGAATGGCATATTTCTCTTCAACTCATTAAAGACATGTCATAAAAGATTCCTCTTGCGCTCTCTTTAATGCATAAGTTACACTATCCTTAAATAAGGCACGCATATCTCTCCTTAATGGCATGAGTTACACTCCTCTAAATGGAATACAATGCATGCATATTACTCTTACTTTATGACAAGAATTTGTTGCTCCCCCTATATATGTGTCTCATGTATTCTCACTTAGGTAGAGGGAGGTGCATTGTGATACCAAGAGTTGGAAAGATTTGAAAAATATTATGAGAGTGAGAGACTTGGAGAGTAGCCAATTTCTTTTGAAATTATTTTGATATTACTAATCTAAATTACTATGTAGCTCTACCTGGTGGTGTTGGGAGGAAGTGAAACTTATCTTCCTCAGCTTGCCTTGGATATCTCTCTACTGCTATATTTTGGTACTGTTTGCAAGTTCTTACAGCTCCGGGTTCCAGGGGGAGAATTTCTCCCTGGATATGGTTGGGAGGAAAACCGGATGGTTCACAATGAGTTGGTAAGGATATTAGAGCAGGAGCACGATCTCATTCCAGCTAGAGCATATTCTCATCATTTTGGAATTGTATAAATACACTACCAGGTATGGTCATAAGCATTCTTGAAATTTTAGTTTATTATTAATTTAAAAGTGTTGTAGAACTTTAAAAATCATTGGAGATAGCTACTTGTGAATGTTTATGAGATATTTACAGATTTATTTATGAGAAAACCAATAATGAATGGCAACTGTAGTTGAGAATGTACATGTAGGGGGATTAAAGCAATAATGTGTTGCCAAAGTTTTAAGTTATTTTTATAATATCTTTTTCGATTGCAGGTTTCCATGAGTTGAATACAATACCATATTATCATAAATTTGATATTTTTTTCTTTTCTTTTCTCCATGTACAACTATAGATGAAGTTTTCACACTAAGTGTTTGACAAAGTGATAAATGAGATAGTAGGAATGTTTTTGTTGTTGTTTTTTTAATAGATCGGATATCTGGAATGGTCTATTACTTTTCCACTCAACATAAGGGGGTATTTGTGCCATATGGCTATTTAACCCCCCATTTGATTCCAAAAAATTATTTTGCAGAACCCAGATCAAAATCCTAGGCAATTTTACATATTGTTGTTGTCAATTATATGCGTTCGTTTTCGAGCTTTTGATGAAAACTAAGATTGTTTAGTCCTTGTTTTAAGATGCCAACATTTCAAGTTTCAATTTCTGATTTTTCTAAGTTGAATAGGTTGAGGAAGAATCTCAAATTCATTGTTGCCACGTGTCTGGCAAAATGCCTCAATGGTTGTAGATTGCATGTTTGCAAAGTGTTTGTCAAAATGCCTCAATGGTTGTGGATTGCATGTTTTCAAAGTGTTTGTCAAAAGAAATGAATGGCTATAGTTTTTGTGCATATAAATTGTTAGAGTAAAAGGCCTACTTACCGTCATGAAAAGTGTTTGTCAAAAGACATGAATGATTGTAGTTTTTGTGCAAATAAATTGTTAGAGTAAAAGTCCTACTTACTGTAGTTTTTATGTACTAGAAATTTATGAATAGACTATTTGATGGATATAGCTTCTTATGTTTGCAAGTTTTTGGTATGCATGTGAAAATTAATTTAATAATTTGTTGAAGTGTGAATAGAGAATTTGATTATTGTTACTTTTATTATCTAAATCTTTCATAAAAAAAGGGGGTTGTTGGAAACAATTTTATAGTCACTTTCTGTAGGATTTTGTGCAGGTGAGCATAATAAGTTTTGTCTGAGCTGCATGTGTTCATGGGTGCATTCTTGCACTTCAATGACTGTATTAAACAAATACTTATGCCCAATTTATGCAGTTTCATTGTTTTACATGACACTTTTTGAAGAATAACATGCTTCTGAATTAGTAACATTAGTTTTTTTTCGTTTCGACATTCATTATATAATTCTCATGATTGCAACATTAGCTTAATAGTTGGGATTGGGAATTTTAATTGATGAATTCGGAAATGTTGTTGGGTCAATATGATTTGTGATTCTATTTCATAAACATATCATATTTATTAGATTTATTGATGAAGAGAGACATATTCTTCCCTCAGTTACCTTGCTATAGGTAGGTTAATGCTCATACACTTATATGTGATTTTTATAAAAGAAGTATAATACTTTTGTGGTTATGATATCAAGAGTCAATAAATGAAGATTATTTAACATATTATAGGAAATCAAATAGGTTGATCTAGCTTAATATTCGCACATGGAATTATGGTAGAATTTATTTCCACTCTTACTTAGAGCTCATGTATAAGTATGAAAATAGCACATGCTATGATCTTTTAAACTTGAGAGGAAATGTGTTTTGGAATTGGTCTTAAGGGAAAGTTATCCTTGACTTCTCATGTTATATTATTACATTGAAATAGTTGAAGGAACATGATTACATGATAGCTAAGTTAGTCATATTATGAGTAAAACAAAAATAAAATAAAAATAAAAATTGAGTAATATTATTCAATGTGACCTTTACTTCTCTATACTATTTATGGTTGGTAAGGTGGCACCTTACAATCATAAAGTATGATCATACCACATGGAAATGAAAGGAAACACATAAAAATCTATTCTCCTTCCCAAACTACTTTATTATCTTGGCTTGATGAAAAAAGAAGAAATTCAAATTCAACCCATTCTAAGTATTAATCAAGCTTTCGATCTTAGAGAAGAGGATAATTAGGACTCAATGGATCTTTTCATTTCAAAACCTGACATTTCAGAGTAGCTAAGAACTATTTAATATAAAGTTGTAGATCAATTTCTAAATTAATGTTTTCAGAAACTTGCACTATTAATTTACTACAAACATTATTTGAAGCAATTTTTCCTGTTAACACAATAACAAATTCTCAAAGTAAATTGATTCAAATCAGGACCAGAAGAAATATTAACATTGATATCAACCTACAATCATTATAGGAAGAACAAGTAATTGTACTATTAAAGAAATATTCAAAATATTTTGCTTGGGATTATACAGATATGCAGGCAATACATCAAAAAACATGTATCCATCACATTTACACAGATGAAACTATCAAACCAGCAAGACAACCACAAAGAAGAATGAATCCAATGATGAAGGAGATAGTGAAAGAGTAATTGTAGAAACTATTACAGGTAGGATATATCTACCCCATCTCTGACAATCAATGGGTTTCTCCCTTAGTTGTGGTTCTTAGACAAATGGAAAATGGAGAATTTGTGTAGATTATAGGGAGTTGAATAAGGAAACACTTAAGGATCATTTCCCACTACGATTCATTGATCAAGTATTAGACTTATTGGCAGGGAAAATTTTCTTTTCCTTTCTTCATAGATTTAGTGGTTATAATCAAATAAATATAAAATTAGAGGATTAGGATAAAACTACATTTACTTTTCCATGGGGTACATATGTTTACAATGTGTTACCTTTTGGATTATATAATGCGCTTGCTACTTTCCAAAGAGCAGTGCTATCCATATTTGTTGATATTATACATGAATGTGTAGAAGTATACATGGATGATTTTACTATTTATGGGAACACATTTGATGATTGTTTAAACAATTTAGAAATGGTTTTACAAATATGCATTGACACAAATCTATCTCTTAGAAATGAGAAGTTTTTTATGATGCTAACGAAAGGGATAGTGTTGGGACACCAAATTTCATCATCTGGAATAAAAGTGGATCCAACAAATAAAGAAGTCATTGTAAACCTATTACCACCAATAACACAAAAAGAGGTAGGAAGTTTCTTGGGATATGCAGGCTATTATTGGAGGTTCATTGAAAATTTCAGTAAAATAGCTTTGACATTATTTAAACTTCTTACAAAAGACATATGATTTCAATGGAATACAGATTGTCAACATGCGTTTAACAAACTCAAACACAAACTATCCATAGCAACAATTCTCAAAGGACTGAATTTGTGATTACCATTTCACATATCCACTGATGCATCTGATACAACAATAGGAGCATCTCTCAAACAAAAAGAAAATAAATTTAACTATGATATATATTTCATAAGCAAAAATTTAGCTCCAACAGAGTTGAATTATATCATCACTGAAAAAAATGCTAGTTGTTGTGCATGCAGTTAATAAATTTAGACATTACATAACAAGATATCAAGTGCTCATTCATACTGATCATTCAACCATAAAATACTTAATGAAAAAGCCTATCACGAATGGCAGAATCACTAGATGATAGTTATTAATGCAAGAATTTAATGTTACTATTTTGGATCCACCAGGAAAAGACAATCAAGTGGTAGATTTCCTGTCAAGGCTTTAGCTTCCTAAGACAGTTCTTGTTTCTGATAATTTTCCCGATGAGAATTTATTTGCTATAATAGTCAAAACCCCATGGTTTGCTGACATAACTAATTATTTATCATCCGAAAAAATACCTTCTCACTTTACCAATAAACAGAAAAAAGAAAATAATTAGAGATAGTGATAGATATAGTTGGGTTAATGGAAACCTTTTCTATACTGTTCCTGATATTTTAATCTTAAAATCCTTAAGAGCATATGAAATTATTGATATTTTAAAATCATGTCATGATGAACCATGTGGTAGTCATTTTGCAAGGAAAAGAACAACATACAAGGTCTTGAATTAGGGCTATTATTGGCCATCAATATTTAGAGACTCAAAGACTTATGTTAAAAAATGTGATAGCTGCCAAAGGATAGGCAGACCTGTAGTTTATGATGAAATGTCATTAAAAGTTCAAGAATTCATAGACCCATTTGAATAATGGGCTCTTGACTTTGTGGGTCCTATCAACCCACCATCTAATGGTAAGAAGTACATCTTAGTATGTACCGACTATGTAACAAAATGGGCGAAGGCCAAAGTAATGACCAAGGCAACATAAATTGTAGTAGTATATTTTCTTTATGAAGAGATATTTGTAATATTTGGGGTTCCAAGAAAGATTGTCATAGACAAAGGAGCATTATCCAAACTGCGATAAACAAAGAATTTAGCAGGCCAAAGTCAGAGGCACAATCGATCATTGGATTCAAGGAAATCTCATTGCTACCAGGCGAAACCCTGTGGGAGTTGGATCAAAGACAGAAGTGCACAATTCGCGAAGCGAACATGACCTTAACAGACGGGAAAAACCTAGAATGGTTTGTAGCCTCGTTAACACAACATCTATGGAACACGCTGTCGCAACAAAGCCTAACCACTCAGGATGAGGCTTTGGAGGTCGCGATGAGATTTCAGAAGACTTCGATACAAGATCCTAACCTAGGAGTCCAGTAGATTCACACACAGTTGAAAAACTTGTGCCTTGAGATGCAAAGTTTGAAACAAGATAGGACGACTCATCCAGAAGTGCGCGATGAGCTATGGTGCGTAAAGTGTAAGGGCCAAGGGCATGACAAGGACCACTGCCCGGTGTTCGCGAATTGCCTCGCGGGAGGAGGACCAATGCCAATTAGATCGGAGGCACAAGTAGGACCAAGTGCAGTGCCTGCATTATGGTGCATGATTTGTTAGATAGGAGGAAAGCATGCTAAAGATAATTGCCATCTATTACAAAAGTATATGCAGAATTCACAACTATTGTTTTGTAATTTCTGTAGATCAGTAGGCCATGATGAGTGCACCTGTAGAAGTTATGAGCTGATGATGGATCAGACTCCTACCTCTAGAGTTTAGGTCGAAACATGGCCCCTTGACTAGAATGTAGGGATGACTTGAACTGGATTTCAGGGGCGCGGACGAGGTCGAGGTGGAATGGGACTAGGAAGAGGTCGCGGATAGCTGATATGTTACAATTGCGGAGGGTTGGGGCATTATGCCCGCGATTGTACAAATCCAACGAGACCATCATGCTTATATTCCATGTAGTTTGATCATGAGACGAAGGACTGTCCCACACTGATAGCGAGGTTGTACGATAAAGGAGCACTCTAGCCTCCTCCGACTCAGAACCTGCAAATGATGAGGTCTAAGCCATGCGAACAAGACCCTAATGTAAATATCGTGCTCTGAAGTGGTATTACGATAGGGGAGGACAGAGGCAAGTAGCCCGAAGAAAGTACCTAGGTTCGCAAGGCTCCAACAAAGGAACCAGAATTTGACTTGGAGTGTGCTAAGGATACATTCATGGAAGCTAAGAGGAGCTTCGCGGATGCCTCCACTTTAGGAAGTAAAGATAGACTGGAACTGTAAATGGACCCATCGATGCTCACTACGTTCTTGGATATATGCATGAAGCTACTGCATGACAATAAGGTTGTAAAGGGGGTATAAGAACTCATAGCTATATGCACTGGGACTGCGCCAGGAGAACCACATGTAGTCCGGAAGCTCGGGAAGCACACGACGTGAACAGGAAGGGAGATGAAATTGACCACGCAGATCAGGGAATATGAGATGGATCAAGTGATTCGGGATCTAGGATCAGACGCGAACATCCTACCAAAGAAGACATGAGAATGCATGGGCAGGCCTGCGCTACAATGGTCTCTTATTCAACTGCAAATGGTGAACTAACAAAATATCCTACCTATGAGGAGATTGTAGGGAATCACAATAAACGTCGAAGGAGCGAGTGCGTTAGCAAATTTCAAAGTGATAGAGATTGTGGATGACAACAATCCCTATCCCACGTTATTGGGAATAGATTGGGCCACTGACATGAATGGAGTAATAAATCTAAAGAAGCGCAAGATGATCTTTGAGAAAAAGTCACTGTGCGTCGTGGTACCTTTAGACCCTGTAGAAGGATCATGCTACATAGAACCAGTGCACGAAAATGACAACAACGACGATCTAGACTCTATCTACAAGATAATTGCGCGGGAGCAATATTGGACAAATCCAACCACGGATGGCTGAATCTCTTAGGAACGTGAAAGCTCTTGTACCTTAGATTCTAACGAGGAGATGGAACAATGGTAGAGCCGGTTACACGAGGTAACCACGTCAAATGTAACATGATGACAAGGTCACTGCACTGTGTAGCAACACAAGTAAGATACCTACCTACATATGACGGGTTGGGCGAGGTGGATGATTTCCTGAACAAATTTGAAAAAGAAGTGCCAGAACAACAACGTTTAGGTGCTCTGAAATGGGTACTGCACGCTACGCTCGCAAGGTGGTGGGGTACGTACTAGAAGAGTTTTGAGGACTGGAACCACTGCCAAAGGATGATGTGCCTTCAATTTAAGAAGCCTTTGATGTGGTTAAAAGACAAGTATGACAGACGAAATGTCCTGTGCACCCACCTTTCCAGGTGGGTACAAGCATATGGTACGAAACTTGCAGGGATACACACAGTACTCACAGCAGGAGACATGATTGCGATGCAGGTGCGGGCAAGACAATGGCGCGAATGACCCCTCTATTTGGGACCAGGAAGTATGGTAAGACCAAGCACGTAGAATCATATTCACGCATAATATTTTGACAAAGTATGCGAAGCACTGAACATGATCCACTGGGTGAAGCAGGCTGACTGAGACCTGCACGTACCAGTGGTTCTCTGGGCATATAGGACCATGTGAAAAATCCTGATCGCGCAGGCACCACCAAGGCTGGAGTATGAAGCAACTGAAGTAAGCCCTATAGTACTTGGAGAACTTAGACCACGTATGATCTTACCAATAGCTACGATGGTTTGCGAAACCCTGAAAGTAGAAATTCAACAGGGAAATTTTAGGCTTCAAGAACTTGAAAAAAGAAGGGTGCGATTAAGGAAGCAAAACACTTTGGTAGAAGTGGAAGTCAAGAAGTTGGAAGATGAGATAAGGGACGATTTTCTCCATAAGGAGACCACGATGATAAAACAGGGTGTGCACGATCATGCTGAAAAGTTTGAGCACTATCGACATGAATTGATCAGTCTGATGCCTTGGCTTGGATCACATATTACTAAGAGAATTAACCAGGGTGATGCACTACATATGATAAGGTGCGCGATGCCGCTAGTAATGGTAAAAGGTAGGTATTTCCTAGAAATAATGTTGGATGACCAGAGGAAACCACACACAGGTAGCGCAACTACTTGACTAGCCAAGGGAGGAACAATCTTAGCACTCCAGGAAGTTGAAAGGGAGCGTGGGACTATAAACTATTATGCCTGAGAGCTGTGCAATGTTGGAGCTGTGCGCAAAAGCAGAGAGTCACAAAGTCCGCGACCATGCTCGGGGGGCTGCGCTACCACACGGGTTGACCAGAAAGTGACCGTTGAAGTCACTATTCATGATGGGATGCTCAACTTGAGGCCAAATGGAGTGGGCGACAGGCATTTAAGATGCGATTTATGGGAAATCTTTGGGAACATATTCCACCAAGGGATCATTGATGAACAAGATTTGGGGGGAATAGTCGAATTCAAATTCAAAAAGCATTATAAATTACAAAGGGCTACCCAACAAACAACACTTGGTCATTTGCGAATTGAGTTATTGAGAAGAGCCCTGATTGTTGAGTGCCGAGCTTTGATTGAGCCCCTAAGATTGCAAGTGATAGATTTCTGCACAGATACAATGGGAACAACTAAGGATGTTATTTTGATAATAGAAATAACTGTCGAGGAGGCCGCGCAGGCCCTAGCTATAGGGGATATTCTGGAAGGCTTCGGGATTGTGGCAGAAATTCCGAAATCACTGCGCATGCCAAGACCCAAGAAGAACAAACAAGGAATGGTCCTCATACGTGTGTCCCCACGGAACCCATTGCAAACCAAGCTGTCAATGGAGGAGAAGGGGAAGCCGTCACCATAGAGACCGATGAAGAAGGAGAAGATATGAAGGATCTTATCATTGCAGAGGTGGAGGATGAAGGTATGGAAGAGGACACTCAGCTTTCACACCCCACGAGAAAATTTCTAGCCTCTGTCCCTTGCGAAAAGGAAGGTTAAGTGCCCAAGGACTTGGATGAGACCAAGAGCTGGCTCTAGACCTTGCTCCTCCAGACAACATTATGTTTGAAGGCATGCATCTGGGACGCGTGCCGAGCTTGAAATTCAAAGATTGGGACCTCGCTAACCATGAGAAGTTCCCTCACCTTGAGACCAGGAACCTCATGAAGCCCAAGTAGAACACCGCAGCGGGGGTCACAAAGCTAGAGCCACGGAAGTGGTTGCATGGAGTGGAAAAGGCTGGGCTACTGAATTTTTTCTGGGTGTTGCACTTCCACCATTCACCAACAACCATTTTCATCATCAGGTAGCTGCTCTGCCTAGTGCATGGTGGGTGTTTGTGGCTGGAGGAGCCCATCCCCATCATGACAGACCTGATTCACTGCATCTCCCGGCTTCCATGTAAAGGAGAGGACCCCACTAACATATCGGAAGGGAAGGGAAGTGACTTGGCCATCGCAGAGGCCATGAAGAAAAAGTACAAGATGAAAAAGAAGAAGAGGGGCTATGCCATGTCTAGCATCAAGGAGAAAGTAGTGCGCGTGGCGACCCAAATTGCGGCAGAAAAGGTCATGCGCAAGTGTGGTGCGGACAAAGTACCCGCGTCAGTGGTTGCACTGGATGATAAGTGTGCGAAGGGGGTCTAGTTTAACTGGTCCGAGTTCCTTTGCAAGAGGTTTTTAGAAAATTGTCGCAAAGCTTAGGAACATGGAAAAATGTTCCACTATGCATGGCTTCTGCTGTCCATAGTGCTCGTGGCAAGGGAATTACCAGAGGATAGTCAATTCCCCATAATTGACAGGGACCTGCCAGAGACCACATATTACTCTTCGCTCTGGCCCACAAAGAATGCTAATATGATCCGTGATAGTAAAATCTTCTGGGTATTCATGGAAATGAACCTCAGAATGGGGATCAAATGCAAGCCACGATTGTCACCCATTGTCTACAATAGTTTGCAGAGTTTTGTAGAATTCAAAGCGGACATGCATAACATTTATATCAGGGTGCGCAAGGACCTGACCAAGTAGTGGGTAAAGATACCCTTCGTAGCCATCGACGATGTCATTTTTAATGTACTAGAGGCATGGATGCCAGAGTGGCATGCCCTAGACATCGCAAAGATTGAGAAGTCATTGTCACAAAGAAAGAAAGACGAGGCCAAGTTGTGCATCACATAGTTAGCCGAAAGACGAAGGAAGGAAGCAGTGGCAACAAAAGTGTGGGGAGCGTGGGATGCGGCACATAAAGTAGCTGAGCAGGAAAAGGCCACATCAACAGTAGCACAGGAAGCAGCTGCGAAGGTGGGCGAGGGCCAAACAATGCCTTAGCAGGGGCAGGAAGCAAAGGAAGTAGACATAGAAGAGGGAGGTTTGGACCCATGAACTGCGTCGATACAACTAAAGTGCCAACACCCAACAGAGTGGGCAGGGTCACGTAAGAAGGTCAAGGGATCTAAGCTGTCTATTGACCCAATCGCCCTAACTGAGGGTGATCTTCATGACATCGGTGAGATGGTGTGCGATGTCACCAATGAGGCTCTCCAAGATTTCATGCAGGAGAACCAGATTGTGTTGGCGGCCCTCAGAGCATAGTTGCGGGAATTACAAGCGTGCCCTCCTCAAGTTGGTACCATTTCGACCAACTTCGCAGTCGGCTCCACGACAAGAGAGCAGATGTTGTGCGTGCGGATGGTGAACACCATAGTGCTATCGAAAGGGGCACTAGTCACAACAAATGAGGTCGACAGGCCTTCGGTCAGCGTGCTGAAAGGTCTCAGTATCAATATATCTTCACTCTCGCGTGAGACCATATATGTGTTGCAAGATGGGATAATTGCAGACTTGCGAGCTAGGTAGAGCCGCGTGCTCCAAGTCCTAAGTGAGCAGAAAATAAATATGGAACAACTAAGCTTGCAATGCGACAAAGTGGTGTCGTAGAATCAACAACTTGTACAGGTGATAGACGATGCTTACCAAAGCATCCCAGAGCTGGCCATCCCAGCAGACATTTCAACAGAGGCATGGATCCATGGGTTAGCAGCAAGGGTTCACGAGGCAAGGGAAGAAATGACAAAGGTTCAGCTGGAGCTGAACCTTCAGATCGTTGAGCTGCGGTTGAAAGCGCAGGCATCCACCCTCCAGAAGTTAGAGAATAATGCACTAGCACTATCACAGCGGGACTGGAGGATATTAGCGGTGCAGTGCGAGACTACACCAGTATGTTGGAAGTATCATTTGAGGTCCTCACAAATCTATAGGATGACCCCAACGTCCAGTGCTTAGAGACAGAGGCATGAGAAATCCAACAGTAGTATGACAGTGTTTGAGGAACTGCACAGACGGTGGTCCTCATTCAGAGGCTTGCATGGATGTAGCAGGCTAAAGTGCTGAAGGAGCAGGTGGACGGGGCACGACATAAGGAAGCAGTCCTGAAGGAGTGCGTTCAGCCTTGGATCGACAAAGCCTTCACCATTACAGAAGAAATCAAAGGCAAGCACACACACATGTAGGGGATGCAAGTCCTAATGTAGAGAAGCACTCCCAACATGGAGGTCTCGGAATAGCGTATGCAACAAATCCATCAAGCAACAACTCAGTGTGTTGTTGACATTGCTGCAGTTTGAGAACAGTTAGAGGGACTCCACGCAAAGATTGTCAAGGCGACAGAGTGACTCGAGGGCGAGTCACGATGTTTGTGTTGGGGGCCTGTTGGGCATGGAATCCCCCAAGGCATGTTTTGAGGCTTAAAGCCCAAGCTTTGACTTAATCTTGTTGTAAAGCTCCACGAATTGTGAGCGCGAGGCGTGAAAGTATGATAGAGTCATAGGGTTGTCTGCCCTAGTTTTGTAATGTAATGTCAACTAGATAGACCTACCCATGGTCCGCGGATGATGGGATTGTATAAATAGAGTGAGGCTCTAAGTATAAAAGAGGACTAACAAATAATGAAGGAATAATGAGAAGTCTAAGTGGTGGAGTCAAAGTGTAGAGTGTGTCTATGGGTCGTAGAGTAGGAGAAGGCTCTGCAGCTGAGTGCGCAGAGGCCTAGTAGTCCGCAGCTGAGTGAGCAGACCCCTGAAGCTGAGTGTTCAGGGCGAGTCGAGTATGTAACTGGGAAAATAATCAATAAAGAGAAGTTTTTCTATAATTTTGTGTATCTGTTCTTGGGTTAATGCATGATTGATAGAATTTGCAAATATACTATTTATTTACTGTGCGCACCTGTATGAAGGTCCTATGGTGTTAAGTATAACTTAAAGTACTCAAGTAGGCAAAGATAATTAACTAATATTGGAATATAAGTAAGGTTTTAGGTAATAACTCAGAGCACGGCGCATAGCCCTTAGGTAGGGCTGCATGAAGGCAGTATATCAGGTTGCAAGGACCAGGAAAGTGCGTGAATAAACCTGCAGGTAGGGACAAACCGTAGACCACGCGAATTCATCAGACATCTCCAGGGTGCAGAAACCTGGTTCTAGCACCCTACCATACTACTTCGTGTGAGAACTCAGTCCGTGCTCCACAGACTGTTGTTGAAAGGGCCAGTAGTATCAGGATTTGTTTGGCTAATTAACTCTGAACCTGGGTCAGGCCCCAACAAGCCAACAGATTGGTTAGAAAAACTAAATGAACCACTATGGGCTTATAGGATAACATTGAAAAATACTACTGGATTTAGCCCCTATCAACTTGTTTATGGAAAAGAAGTTTTGTTGCCAATTGAATTTGAGGTCCATGCATACAAACTTGCAGCAGTATTGGGACTGACCTATAAGAAGCACAACAAAAAAGAATAATGAAACTCAATGAACGAGATGAGATCAGGAAACAAGTTCTAGAACATATATCATTGGTGTAGCAGAAAAAAAAGAAATGGCATGATAGATTTATCAAAAAGAAACTTTTTCATATAGGAGACTAGGCACTTTTTTACGATTCAAAATATAAATATTTCAAAGAAAAATTTACTACTCATTGGCTGGGCCAATATGAAATAGAAGAAATATTTGATAATAGATCAGTAAGAATTAGAACAATAGATGAATCTGCAACATCATTCCTAGTCAATGGACATAGATTAAAAGTCCACAATAAACGAGTCAATAAGGAATATTTTCTGAAGAAACTCTCAACAGAGGAAGACATACAAGTTCTGGAAGAGCATATTCATATGCCTTCCTTAACTACAAAATAAAAAATATAAAGAAAAATAAAATTAAAAAAAATACAAAAATATAAATATAATAAAAAAGATTTGATTGTGAAAACCAAATATTTGGCATAGATCAAATTTGAAAACCAAATCATTGGCGAGTATGAATTATTTGTTTTTCTTTTTAGTTAAAATTTCATTTCAACATTATATTTCAAGACTTGAAGACAAGTCTGCAAATGCTAGCAAGGAGGGAAGGTAAAATACTAGTATTTATACTCTTATCTATTGTTACTTTCAAACCCTGTATACACTTCAAAAGAACCTGAAAGAAACATCAAGAAAAATATATCAAAAGGGACTTGAAAGAATCAAGTACTCCATAGGGACTTGAGCATCAAAAGAAAAATATGTCAGTAGGGACCTTAAATATCAAGTACTCCTGAGGGACCTAAGCATAAATAAAAAAAATATGTTAGAGGGACCTGACCATCAACTACTTCAAAGAATTATTCTATCTCAACAAGATGTTCTTTGTGCAAAGGACTCATTTCAGAAGTACTAAAAACTCCATTACTTCAGAAAAAAATATTAGGTAACAGAGGACTATTCTATCTCAAAGAAAAAAGCTACTTCAACGGATTACTCCATCTCAAAAAGAGCTCCAGCAAAACAAAGATGAAACCTTCTTCCAAGATCAAGCTACAATCAAGAAAAGTTTTGTGAGTTAAATTGTTTTTATGCTTCAATTTTTGAGTTAATACTTATAATTAAAGACTAAGTTGGCCTTGATATTCCCTCCTCTTTACTATATGCCCTTCTAGACCTTCATTTCCTTTCATAAAATTCATTCATTATGCCTCCATTTTTCTCAAAATCCACTCTTCTATAGATCTTTTATACCCCCATTTTTAAAATTTAATTTAAAATCAAAGCGTAAAGCTCCCTTCACTTCCAACAAAGGCAACATAATAATATTGATAGAGACAGGTGTGAGCAATAAGAGTAAGTCTGGGAAAGTGTTTCCTACAAAATAAGACAAGAAAAGGGTCAAATTTTAAACTAAAGTTGAAAGGTAGCATTGGAAAATTTTGTTGCAACATGCTATACTTAACAAACAAAGCAATGAAACTATGAAGTATGAGCTTGTAGACCTCTTCTTTTGCTAGTTTTTTTTAAATGACTGTAAACATGGGCATTTCAAAAAAAAAAAAAACTTTAGACTATATGGAAAACGAGAATAAGGGAATGATTGAAGGAAGCAGTATAAGGAATTAATTTCATGAATACAGAACCTTTCTCAATGTACAAACAATCTCAAACAAAAAGGAACATAAGCCTACTAAGTCTAATGATGAAATCAAGATAATGAGATAGCATAAGCATGAAAAGATGAACTTCACAAGGCAATGAAAGCCTATACTCTACTCGAAAAAAATGATTAATGCATACAAAAATCATAATTGGCAGAGATCATGAAAATAAAACGCATAGGTAAGAGCTCGATTTGAAATGATTAAGCAACCAAAGGAGAAATCATTCTCATACAATGATCATCAAGAGGAATGCAAGAGAAACACGACCTCGGGAACAACACTACATCTAATTCAAAACACAACTATGGATATGGCATAATGAGAATGAAACAAAGGAGAATTTAAAAGAAAAAAAGGAACTACAACTGTAAGTAAAACTAGCATTGTAGTATGAGATTTTGGGGAGAGAGAAGTTACACTAGTTGTGCGTACAGGTAAGCAATCCCACAAAAATCTCATGAATGAATAATCACAGAGAGTTCTAAATATAAATCTTGAGTTCTAATGCTTATACAATGTGTCAACAAAAACTCAAACTTTGGTAAACGTGTGGAGGAGACATAGGTAAGAACTCGACTTTGTTTTCGATCTGGTGAATGAATGAGTAATTGGCATAGAGTAGGACTCATGAAAAAATCTCTATAGCACAGATTTGGCAACTGCATGGAGAAAATATAGGAAATAACTCAATTATTATTTCCAATTTGGTAAAATTGGGTAATTAACAGTGAGTCAAACTCGTAGAAGAGTCGAGAATTAAGGAAATGTTGTGGGAACATTAGCCATTAAAAACCATGTACCAAATTCATTTTATTTTGTGCCTCTGATGTTAAATGTACAAGAGCCTTAAAAAAAATGCAGAAGGATATAGGACATCATTTCGACTTCAACACCAACTTGACCACAATATCACATGAAAATTGTTATGTACATGGCATCATTTTTTTCATTCTCCCGAGAATTTAACAACGTTACATGTTTTTCTTTGGAATTTTGTATAAAATTTCATTTTTGAAAACCCAGAAATTGAGAGTGTTTTATAAAAACATAAACAAATTATCTTCAATGGAATGAAGAACTGAACCTATAGGCTTTCAAATAGAAAATTGGACACCAGAGAGTATCACGAAACTCCATGAGGTAGATTTGCTTTAGTTTTTGGGTAAATTCAGAGGGCATAACACTAAACTCACAGAATCATTTGTAGCCAATTGTTATAAAGGAAAAACAGTCATAGGAGGTTTGACTATTCCAGTAAATGAAGAATATATAGTCCAAGTCACAGGACTACCACAAACAGGGGAAAAATATCATAGGGGATAACACTTCAAGGGTAAAGAGTGGAACTACTTTTTGCAGAAGTCTAAAAAAGGGACAGTTAGTTGGAAAATTGGAATTATAAGAGATTGGTTTCAGGAACCTTGGAAGAAACTCATTTTGATCATTCAAAAGTATCTTACTTTTGATGGAAGATACAGTATGGTGCACATGTACCATGTTAAAATTCTCCAGTGTATCCAAGGGGAAAATAAAATTAATCTACCCTACTTAGTTACAATGAGGCTATTCAAAATGATTGAGGGAGTTAATCAAAAGAAAGATAAAAAGGAAACAAGCTATTATCATTAAGGGCTAATAAGAATGATGGTTGAACATCAGTTGGAAAAAAAAACACAGGAGACATGGGTATACTTTAATAAGAGAAATAACTTCATAGAAAATCAAGAAGAAGAAGAACAAGAAAATACCCAAACAAGTTTTTCAAATGAAAAAATGAACACATCTTCATACCCAAGAACAAGGTCAAGGCAAAGGCTTCAATTAGAAAACAGTGAGTGGGATAAACCCTTTCTCTCGTTCCGTAGGAAGAGGGTTTTAGAACAAAATAGAATGCTTGAGGATTCTAGTCATATGGAAATTCAAGATGAAGATGAACAAGCGAGTTTCAAGGAGCTATCTATTGATGAGGCACATCAAGAACATCATGACCACCTTGAAAACTTAGAGAGACAAGCAAATGAAAGATTGAAGGAAGTAGAAGAAGACAAATGGGACATGTGGTGTGAGGAAACTGAAAAGGACCGTTCCTCTTCATACTCTCCTTATGAAAAACTGAGGAGGAAACTTAAGGAAGTAACAAAAGAAACATATGGAGAGACCTCTAAACCAAGCAAAGAAAGTGAAACAGAACAGATAGAGAAATTGAAGGCAAAAATTCAAGTATTAGAGATCATGGAGAGGCAACTGAAAAAAGAAAACGAAATGTACAAGGAAAAAAATAACTAGCTAGTGAAAGAGAATAAGAAACTAAAAGGGAAGGAAAAGAAGTTGGAAACAAAAAATATTCTCATTTCAAAACAAGCTTATAGATGGTTAAAAGGACAAAAACACTAGAGATAGAAATATGAATCCCAAAAAGTGAAGACTAGAATTTATAAGGGACAGGAGGAAGCAACATGGATAAAGGCACTTTTACAGGTAGCACAGGTAGAGGCTTCAAAAGTAGCTCCCAGAAAGAGGAAAAGATCTAGAAGAGGCAACCAAGCATGAGGACATGCTTGATGCTTAGCAAGCCAGAGTGTTGGCCTTTGATTTTGACTTATTTTTATTATGATTTTTTGGATATTTATCACTTTTTCCCACTATATTACTGCCATATTCGCCTCATTTTCATCCATCCATGCATAACAAGGTAACTTAACTAATTATTTTAATTATTTTAGTATTTTTCTAAAAATTGAGCATTTAATTAAAATTCAGACAGAACTAGAAAAGCTTGTAATAGCTCCATTCAAGTCATGGTTGCAGGACACTTGGGCTCAAACCAAATGTATATATGGAAGCTACAAGAACCAATTATTAATGAACATCTATTGGGACACCTCAAAACAACTGTGAAGTAGTCGGTCAATGCTAGTCAAACTTGACTAGTCATCTAGAATATCCCCTTAAAAGTGGTAGTTTTAGGAATTTTGGGGATTCTTCCTAATTGTTTTGTAACTAATGGATAGTTTCAACATGATGAAGTGGGATAACATTAATGATAGTTGTTTCAAAATTTTTAGCTTATAAGGTTATCATTTTTCCTATTTAAGAAGAGGCATTCATAGTTAGAAACAATGGAGAAAAATTGAAGACTATGATTTTGAGATAATTGAAGACAAAGCTTTTGTTTTATGATTTATTTGTGCTTCCTTGAGTGAATGAGTTGTTATAGCTGAGTTCTTTAACAATGTACCATCAAGGTTGGAGGGCCCCCATACCAAGATAAGTACACTTTGTTGTATAAGTTTATAATTGTGCATATGCTAGTTTATTTCTTCATGTTCATTATATTTATCTGTTGTAAATATTTGTAGATGTTTTCAATATGAATTCATTTTATGGTCATGTTTTAAATGAAGATTTCTTTCCTTTCAGTAATTAGCTTGAATGTGGAAGGACAACGAGGACTCTTAGAAAAGAGCCTATTCTCCATCAGCTACTAAACTGAAAAAAGATTCACTTCCTTAAATGCTTTTTCTAGATTAAATTCTTATACTTTCATAGTTTACATTCTCTCATGATTTCTTAGATGTTTAGCGATGTTATTATAGAAATATTATGGAAGGACAACCAGGTCTCTTAGAAAAGGGCCTCTTCTTCATCTTCTAAAATAGACTAATTTCATTAACCAATCATTTATTATTTTATAGAATATATCTAAATGCTTGTACTTTCTTTTGTAGAATGAATTATATTTGTAATATGCATTTCCATTTCAGAACTACTTTCTATATTAGTTTTATCCAAAATTCCATAAATCTTGGTTTGCTTCTCAGATTATCAACCTCGATTAATGAGTAAAATATATGTTTAATTTACCCAGTAAATTGAGCTGACACTA
This sequence comes from Pinus taeda, assembly GCA_000404065.3. NCBI lineage: Eukaryota > Viridiplantae > Streptophyta > Pinopsida > Pinales > Pinaceae > Pinus > Pinus taeda. The sequence goes on from APFE031548614.1 coordinate 84,837, forward strand.
GAGTCAAGGGTCTATGTCATGGTCTTGGTACTTATCAATTGAAGGTCGAGAAGAAGAGTGTTGATCGGGTTTTCCTCTCAAGAGGTGAGAGGTTTTGGCCTTGGCTGACAAGCCTACAGAATGTGTCATTTGTCTTTTATTGTGCATATTGATAATTGTCTTGATGAGAAGAACACATTAATAAGATATCAAAGAGAAGATTATAAGTTACGAAGTAAAAGTACATCATAAGCAATTATCAAGCACAAAAATAGCGTAACTCTAAATTCCCTAGATTTCTCAACAACTGGACGGTGTACTATTAGTTGTATAATTTTCCATGTTGTACAGATGGTGCATGCAATCAGTAGAAGGCCTATGGATGGATTACATAGTTATGAGTGGGGAATTTCCCAATTAAATATGGGTTAATTCTCTCAAGAATTGCGCAAGGAAGTAGAGGCTTGGCGGACAACAAAATTGGCAAAGTGTTGGCTTGAGATGGTTTGTGAAGCAGAGAGATAGATTGTACTTGTGTAAGAATTGTTTAGGTTGAAAAAGCATTGTATTTTCTTCTCAGATCTTCTAGTTAATTAAATATAGATAGTTAGGGTTTTTAACAGTTGCTTTCCCCATAATAATATTGTCTTATGTGTGATTGAAATTCTCCCTTTTCTGCTTGGTGTTTTCATCGATCAATTTTTTTTTCTACAGATGAGTAGAGTAGACTCAAGTATTTTGTTTTAGCATACTACATAAGTAGTTTGAATATACAAATAAAAATATACATGGTATTGGAGCTGAATACTTATAGAAGAGGAAAATATGAGTTTATTGTGTAAGTGAAAATGAATTTGCAGTTTCATACTTAAGAGTCAGCGAGATGTCATTCTACAGTTTGAGACTTGAGTTTGCCCTGTAGAGAAACATGAATTACATAGCTTCGAAGGACAGGATGGAGGAAATGTTGGAAGACAACGGGTTGAAGGATTCATAAATCATGATATTCTGAAGCCTCCAACATTTGATGCTAAAAATCTAGCTGAATGGAGAAAGTGTGTGGCAAAGCCGAGAAGGATTATCCTAGAAGGAGTTCGAGATCATATTGTCTTGAATATCTACGGAAAGGAAACTCCATTTGCAATGTGGAAGGAATTGACTGGCACATTTCAAAATAGAAGTGACCACAAGAAGCTAGCACTGAAGGACAAGCTCAAAAAGATCAATATGGAGAAGGGCGAATTAATTCCAAAGTACTTGACTAAGTTCACACAATGTCGGGATAATCTTGGAAGTTTTTGGATTACTGTTTCCAAAGATGATCTGGTGAGGCTAGCACTTCTAGGACTTCCTAAGAGCTGGCACAGTCACCAGGACACAGTTAATTGGAGGGAGAAGCTACTAGAGTGGGAGTTATTGTGGTCTGACTTGGTAAAGGAAGAGATTCGGCGGAACAAAAAAGATAGATCTTCATCAAAGCATGATGATGAGGATAATTTTTCCTTAGCTGGTAAGGCAAAGAAAGGGAAGGGGAAGCCATCCCATTCCAAATCAGATTTTGGTCAGGGCAGAAAGAAGAAGGACATGTTGTAAATCAAGTGTTTTCATTGTCATGAGTTGGGTCACTTTGCCACAAAGTTTCCGCACAAGAAGGTCAGTAAGAATCCCTTAGGAGGAGCGACAGGTGAAGCTCTTGCTTCACAATTCGAACTAGATTTTACCCTCATCGCTTGTATGGTGTCATCGATGATGGGTAGTGTTTGGTACCTGGACAGTGGATCTTCATTCCATATGCCAGGTAACAAATATCTCTTTAGTAACTTGGAGGAGAAGGATATCCAGATGCATATTGAGATGGGTGATGATGGGAGGTATAGCACAACCAACATTAGTACAATTACCTTTCATAGGCAGTCTGTTTCTCCCCTCACTTTGTGAGATGTTATGTATGCTATGGATTTAAAGAAGAACTTGGTTTCTATTGCCATGTTGGAGGATAGAGGTTATGATGTGATATTTAGTAAGGGAAAGACATTCCTTCATCACATAGCCACAGGACAGGTGAACGAGATAGGGACTTAAGTGAATAACATCTACAAATTGGAGGTGGAAGACTATGATATTTTGAGAACTAAAGCATAGATGGTGTAGAGCCGATACATCAGTGAATTGTGGCACAAGATATTGGGTCACTTGCATCATGGCGCTTTGAAGATCTTGCAACAAATTTCTATAGGGCTTCCTAAGGGTACACTAGAGTAGATAGACACATGCAAAGGGTGTACATTGGGGAAGTGCACCAAAGCTTCCTTTCATGAAAAAGATAGTCGAGCACAGGCGATCCTTGATTAAGTTCACCCAAATGTGCGTGGACTGTTCTTGATAGCATCCATGGTCAAGCATAGGTATTATGTAATATTTGTTGATGCTTTTTCTCATAAGTGTTGGGTTTTATTCATGTAGAAGAAAGCTCAGACGTTGACTAATTTTTGTGAATTTAAGGAACTTGTCGAGAAAGATACTAGTAGGAAATTTAAAGATCTTAGAAGTGATAATCATGGAGAGTATGTGTTGAATGAGTTCAAAAAATTTTGTGCATCAGAAGGCATTCAACGGGAGTTGATAGGACCTCGTAATCCACAACAAAATGGGGTGGATTAAAGGAAGAATAGAAGTATTGTGGGAGCACCATGGGCAATGTTGCATGATCAGGGCCTACCATTACACTTGTGGGATGAAGCATGCAACACAAGTGTTTATTTGCAGAACAAAAGGCGCCATCGAATTCTTGGGATGAGTACACTAGAAGAGTATTTTTTAGGGAAGAAGCCAGATGTGACACACTTCAGTATCTTTGGTTCATGAGTCTACTGCCATGCTACCAAAGATGCATAGAAAAAGCTAGAGCCAATAGATGATTTCGACATTTTTGTGGGGTACACTGATAGACCTCACATTGGGAACAAGTTCCCCCAAGGACAATTTTTGGGCTAAAAGCCCATGTTTTAGGTTAATTTTGTAATAAAGTTATAAAGTTTCTGCATTTTGTGGTCGCGGAGCACGAAAGTGTCATGAGTCTTAAAGGGTTTTCCGCCCTTATTTTGTAAAGTGTAAAGTCAGCTGTAAAGATCCACCCAGTTTTGGGGCTAAAAGCCCATGTTTTAGGTTAATTTTGTAATAAAGTTATAAAGTCTCTGCATTTTGCGGTCGCGGAGCACAAAAGTGTCATGAGTCTTAAAGGGTTATTCACCCTTATTTTGTAAAGTGTAAAGTCAGCTGTAAAGATCCACCCATGGTCCGCGGACCATGGGATTGTATAAAAGGAGCTAAGTAAGCTCTAAGTAGTCTTAAGTCTATAGGAAAGAATGAAGTGAAGAGTCTTGGTAGAGAATTCTAAGTGTTTTGAGTCTTAGTGTAGGTAGAGGCTTTGCAGGTGAGTGCATAGAGGTTTAGGTGGAAGTCTGCAGCTGAGTACGTGGACCCCTGCAGCTGTGTGTGTAGGGCGGATAGAGTCTGTATTAATCTGAAGATATCAATAAAGAGGAGTATTTTGCAAATTATGTGTATTTATCTCCTGTTAATGCATTTGATTATATTGCGTTTGGGTTTAATTTACAATGTTTATGTGATGCGTGAATATATGTGATTATACTGGTTACCTGAACAAGTAAGAATATCAGTTTACGCGGCGTTAATTGAGATTGCTTAGTAGATAAGTAAAACATTTAAGATAACTTGGGAACCTATACAATACGTTGTCATAGCAATGCAAAAGTACCTAGATCATAGGTTAAGGCTGCATGAAGGCCAGTTGTACACCTTCTTGGAGGTACTGAAGGGCAAAATAAAGGGTTAGACTGACAAAGCCCTAAAGCTAGTGACCTGCGTGAAAGTAGGAACAGAGGATATAAAACGACATCACGACCATCTCAAGGTGTGGAAACTTGGTTCCAACATCCCCCCATACGGCTTTGGGTGAGACTTCAGTCCACGCTCTGTGGGTTGATGCCGAAAGGGCCAGTAGTGTAGGGATTTGTTTGGATAACTAACGCTGAACTTGGGTCAGGCTCCACACACCCAACAAATGGTTCCGTTGCCGAGACCAGAATCCGCATGGGAGATGTGTGATGTTGTATCACTGGAATCCAACTAAGAAAGAGGTAGAACACTGGTTAGATAGGAAGATCCACAAATTCACGGTGCAGGAGAACAGAAATCCGTGACTAACAAAGGAATAGTGGCTAGACAGGTACTTATATACAGAAATCCATGAGATCTTTTTTTGTTCCTTTCCAGTTGAGTTATATGAGTGGATCGTGAAGCTAGCGAATAGCCAAGGAAGGTGGAGACTTGATGATCCTATTGTCTGGACCCCAGAGTTAGTACAGAGACTGGAAAACTCTGAGGATAGGATTGCCTGTGTTGTCGATCATAGGCTTGATCGTATCATAGGAGGATTTGTGACTGAATTCACGGTCGATACCTCAGTTAGTTATAGTGAGGTGGAGTGATGCTTTTTCAAAGGTCTGTGAGGTAAGTACTTGAAGCCTTTGAATACTTGGATTAAGATGTTATTGTGCGAAAAATGGGTTATGCAACTACCTTGATGTTCGAAGCTACACGAAGTGGAAAGACTTACAAAAACGAAGGAAGAAAGGGTCCTGAATAGAGTCCATTGATTTCACCTCCATTGGGTGATGAAGAGGAAATAGTGCAGGCTTCTCGACGAAGTGTAGTTCAGTTAATAAGACAGGGATTCCTGTGACTGCCACCTCCAAATTCACCACCATCACTTGCGACTTCGCCCATACCACCACCACCACCACCTCCATCGTAGTTCAACATGGAAAATTCAGTGAAGCTGCCTTTGTTTAAGGGCTTGGGGAATGAGGACCCAAACCAATTTTGGTTTATTGTGAAAGCTGTATGGGAAGCTCAGGGCATTACAGATGACCACATGAAGAAGGAAACATTGGTTAGTTCTTTGCAGGATCACGTGTTAACCTGGTACATCAAGTACTCTAATGATAACCAAAAAGCTGGATTGGTAGACATGTAGACCGAGCTGAATAAAGAATTCAGTAGGCCTAAATCTGAGGCACAGTCGATTGTGGGGTTCAAGGAAATTACAATGAAACCAGGTGAAACACCTTGGGAATTGGATCAGAGGTTGAAGTGTAAAATCTGCGAAGCATATGAACTTAACAGATGGACAACATCACGAGTGGTTCGTGGCTTCGCTCTTTCCACACCTAAGGGTTGCACTGTCACAACAGAAGATTACAACTCAAGCAGAGGCTTTGGAGATTGCAATGAGACTACATGAAACATCGATGCAAGATCCGAATCTAGGGTTTCAACAAATCATGTGTAGTTGCAAAATATTTTCCTTGAAATGCAAAGTTTGAAGCAAGACAGAATAGTTCGATTGGAGGTGCGTGAAGAAATATGGTGCCTAAAATGTAAGGGTCAGGGGCATGATAAAGACCACTGCTCGCTCTCTGCAAACTATATTACAAGAGGAGGAATAATGCCTTTGAGGCCAGAGGCCCAAGCAGGACTGAGTGTGGGGCCTACATTATTGTGCGCTATATGTCAAGTAGCAGGAAAACATGTGACGGATAATTGTCATTTTCTACAGGAGTTTGTACAAACACGCAACAATTTTTCTACAACTTCTGCAAGTTGATAGGGCATGATGAGCGCAACTGTAGAAGTTATGAATTGATGATGGAAAGAACACCCACCTATATGGTTCAGGCAGAAATGCAACCCGCTTACCAGAGTGTTGGGATGGTGTGAAAAAGGTTTTCAGGGGTGCAGACGAGGCAGAGGTCGATGACAGCTAATATGATACAACTATGGAGGACTAGGACACTATGACCGTGAATGCACTAACCCAACGTGACCATCATGTTAATATTGTAATCAGTTTGATCATGAGACAAAATATTGTCCTACGCTGATAGCGAGGATACGTGACAAAGGGGTGCTACCACCTCAGCCAACTTAGAACCTGTAGATAATGAGGTCTGAGCCTCACGAAGAGGATCCGAATGTGAATATAGTGCTCTAAAGTTGAATTGCAACGAGTGATGATAAGGGGAAGCAACCTGAGGACAATGCATGGGTTCGCAAAGCTCTGGTGAAGGAGGCTAAATTTGATTTGGAACGCGCATGCAAAACGTTCATGGAAGCAAAGAAGAGCTTCATTGAGGCCTCCACATGAGGAAGCAAGGATAAGTTTGATAAGGAAATGGACCCTTCTATGCTTATGACCTTTCTAGAGACTTGCGTGAAGCTGTTGTATGATAGCAAGGCTATGAATGGGTTACAAGAGCTTATAAATAGATGCACTAGAAACACTCCGGGTGAACTGCGCGTTGTATGAAAGATTGGTAAGCATAAAGCATGGATAAGACAAGAAATGAGATTGACCGAATAGATATGAGAATATGAAATGGATTAGTTTATTCTAGATCTGGGGTTAGATGCGGGCGTTTTACCAAAACAAGCTTGGGAGCGGATGGGAAGACCTGCACTGTAGTGGTCTCCGATCCAGTTAAGGATAGAAAATTAGCAGAAGATCATCCCCATGGGACGACTGCAAGGAGTAACTATAGATAGTGAAGGCATGAGCGCATTGGCTGACTTTGAAGTGATAGAAATTGTGGATGACAGTAACCCCTACCTTGTGCTCCTTAGCATTGATTGGACTACTGACATGAATGGGGTAATCAACCTAAAGAAGCGAAAGATGATATTTGAAAAGAAATCGCTTCACATAATAGTACCCTTAGATCCTTTTGAAGGATTGCGCTATACTGAACAAGTCCGCAATTATGAAAGCCATGACGATTTGGACTGCATATATAAGATAACAACGTGAGACCGAGATTGGGTGAATCCGACAGTGGATGGACGAATTACATGGGATCACGAGAGTTCCTGCACCTCAGACTCTGATGAAGAATTAAAGCATTGGTATAATCGGCTACGTGAAGTAACCACACTGAGTTGTAACATGATGACCTGATCGTTGCACTGTGTATCATCAGAGGTAAGAAATCTCCCACTTATGATGGCCTGAATGATGTAGATGTATTTTTGGATGCATTTGAGAGGGAGGTACCAGAAAAGCAACGCTTCGAGGCTTTGGACTCAGCACTACATGCTATGCCTGTGAGATGGTGGGGTACGCACAAGGGTAGCTTTGATGATTGGCGTGAGGGTAGGAGGATGATGAGAACATGCTTTGGGAAGTCAAAGGTATGAATGGCAGACAAATATGATGGGAAGGATGATCTGCACACACACTTGGCCAAATGGGCTAAGGCTTATGGAGCAAAGCCCCAACTTGAATGGGTACACTTGTTCTATCACACCTTGGATGTCATCCTGATGAAATGGTACTTGGAGACAGAGCTCTACCATGGTACAGGTGAATGGGATATTTTGCGCAAGGATTCATAATGACGTTCAGTGTTGAAGATAGGTTTGACCGTATTAATGAAGCGCTAGAAGAAGTTAAAGCAACAATATTTAGGATACCGCAGGATCCTTTGGATTTGATTCAACCCGATTGGACTACTTAGCTGAGACACGGGCTGGAATGCTATAACGTGACTACTGAAGAGGAAGACGAGGATCTGTAAAAGATTAGTATCCCTAAAATCGAGGGTCACTGTGAGGTTGAGGGACCACAGATTGAGAACCTTGATATAACCATGCCACTGAAAATGAAATAGGTAAATATTGGTACGGAGGCGTAGCCCAAATTCGTGAAAATTGGAGATTACTGGGATGATGTGACAATAGATAAGGTTGTTGAATTGATCCGTGAATACCAAGATTTGTTCCCTACCAAGTTTATAAAGCTAAAGGGGATAATAGGAGACCTGGGTTATGAAGATCACATTAAAACCAGACGGGAAGCCGTTAAGTAAAGACCTTACCATCTCAATCCGAAGTATAAGGAGAAGGTTCGTTTAGAGCTAGACAAGATGCTTGTGGTAGGCATCATTGAGCCCGTAGAAGTATCTGACTGGGTGAGCCCAATGGTGGTACAGGAAGAGAAGCAGAAGGATTTAATAAGGATATGCGTAGATCTTAGGAAGTTGAATGACGCTTGTGTACATGATCCTTTCCTGACTCGATTCACTCATGAGGTATTGGATAATGTAGGTGGCCAGGAAGCGTACTCCTTCATTGATGGGTTCTATCGGTACCATCAGATCAAAATTGCACCTGAGGATAGAACCAAGATGACCTTCATGATTGAATGGGGATGTTTTCAGTGCACCATAATGCCTTTCGGATTAAGGAATGCACCTGTGATTTTTTCACGTGTAGTCATTTCTTCATTCAAGGAATTTATTCATAAGTTTATGACTGGATTGTGTTTGGGTTGGTAAAACGCCATGTGGCAAGTTTGCGCCTAATGCTAGATACTTGTCAAAAGTACTAGATTGCACTCAAATTGAAGAAATTCCCGTTTTGTGTTCCTTTTGGGACTTTGCTGGGTCATGTGGTTTGTAGACAGGGACTGATGGTAGATCCCACAAAGATCGCGGTGATACTTAACTTGGAGGCATCGAGGAGTGTAAAACAGCTACACACAACCATAGGACATACAGGGTATTACATAAATTTTATCAAGGGCTATGCCCAGATCACTGCACCTATGGAGAAGTTGTTAAAAAAGGATGTCACGTTCTATTGGAACAAGGACTGTAAGAAAAGATTGGATGCATTGAAAGAAAAAATGGTCACCGCGCCAATCTTAGTCTTTCGGGATTGGAAGAAGGAGTTTCATGTACATGTAGACGCGTCATGTATAGCATTGGGAATAGTATTGACACGGGATGGAAAAGGAGAATTAGACCGTCCTATAGCTTTTACAAGCAGAAGGTTATCCAAGGCCGAGAAGAACTATTCCACCACCGAGCATGAAGGGTTACCCATGGTATACGTGCTCTAGAAGTTTAGACACTATTTGTTGGGTGGACATTTTAAAATGTATATAGATCATTCCGTGTTGAAATACCTAGTTAATAAGCCTGTGTTGGGGGGGAGAATATTTAGGTGGCTGTTATTGTTCCAGGAGTATGATTTTGAATTTATTGTGAAGCCTAGATGATTGAACATGGGACTAGACCATCTGTCTCACTTCGAAACAGGGGAAGAGCCCACTAATTTGGAGGAGGGATTTCCTGATGCGTAGCTATTTGCAGTCCGCATCACGGATGGAAACTTTGAAGACATCATACACTTCCTAACGACAGGAACTACCCCGGAAGGCTACACCGTCTAGCAGAAGAAGGAGTTAGTGGTACTCGCAATATACTTTTCTATCATTTCCAGACATATGTACAAAACGGGGTCTGAAGAAGTATTGTGACGATATGTACCAGAGTTTGAAACGAGAAGTATCCTCGCGGACACTCATGGGGGCGTAGCGAGAGGCCACTATGCAGTAAGAGAAACCACGCAGAAGGTTCTACGCACAAGGTTGTGGTGGCCAACCCTCCATCAGGATTCAAAAGCTTACTCCAAGGCGTGCGACGTGTGTCAAAGGACTGGCAGGCTATCGCGAAGGGATGAGCTGCCTCTGAATCCACAAATGATGTTACAACCCTTTGAGAAATGGACAATAGATTTTTTGGGACCCATTCGGCCCCAAGGAAAGAAGATGGGAGCACCCTACATTATCACCGCGACAGAGTATTTGGCTCGATGGGCAGAGGCACAACCTGTGAAGGATTGCATAGGTGCGACTGCTGCAAAGTTCCTCTTTGAGTATGTACTAATGTGATTCAGGTGTCCAAAGATTCTGATGAGTAATCATGGTATGCACTTTCTAAACGAGACGATCAGCGCGCTGACAGAGAAGTTTCAGGTATATCACCAGAAAAGCATGCCTTATCACCCACAAACTAATGGGACAGTGGAAGCATTCAATAATGTGTTGGAAAATGCATTGATCAAGGTTTGCAATGCTTAGTGAAGTGATCGGGACCTGCGCATACCCACAGTACTACGGGCCTATCAGACGACATTTAAAAAGTTGATTGGACAGACACCCTTTAGGCTTGTATATGGTGTTGAAGCAGTGATTCCCATGGAATACATTGTGCCTAGTCTGTGCGTAGCGGCACTCATGGGTATACAGATCATGGAGCCTTGGAAGAGAGGCTTACGCAACTGGCTGAGCTTGAGGAAGAGATATTTGTAGTTGGATTTCACCAACAGGTCCAAAAGAAACGTGAGAAAACATGGCATGATCGAAACATTAAGTTGCGCACCTTTAAGGTAAATGATCTGGTCTTGTTATATGACAACAAGTTTGGAAAATTTCCAGGGAAATTCAGAAAGCACTGGTTAGGGCCATATGTCATCAAGGAGATTACCAATGGTGGAGCAATCCAGTTGGTTAAATTGAATGGAGATCCATTCCCAGGAAAGGTGAATGGCAGTCGATTGAAGCCATACACCTGTGATCCAGCCAAGTGACTATATGAGGGTAGAATATTCTTAGCACTCTAGGAAGCTAAAAGGGGGCATGAGACTTGAAACTACACTGCTTGGGTTGGGGAACTGTGCGGTTGGAGGATTGTTCGGAACAAGGAAATGTCACAGGGTTCCCGACAGTGCGAAGGGAGTTGTGCTACCCAGGGAGAAATTGTGCAAGTCAGTCGGAAGGTGATCATTAAAGTCATTATTCATGATTTGACGGTAAGAATGCGGCCAAATGGAGCAGGTAGTCGGCAGTTAAGACGAGCTTTATGGGTAAGATCTTTGGAAATTTGTTGCTAATATGACATTAATGAAATGAATGTGGGGGGAATGGTCAGATTTGAATTCAAAATGCCCTATAAATTACAGGTGGCTTCCCAGCAAAAAACGCTTGGCATTTTGAGAATTGAGTTGTTGAGCTCTCAGGTGCACATGAACCGTGAAGTCTTTGAAGCTCTGATAGCGAGTTCGGCATTTGAGCAATAACCAAAGGAGACCCAAGAACTGTTGAATAACGTCACATCGACACCTGTAAAATCCATGGACACTGAAGCAGTGACAACTGAGGGGGTTGTGCCAGAAGTTGTTAGGGAGGCAGAGGAAGTTGGTCCAGAGGTTGCTGAGGTATTAGTTGAAGTTCCCTGGCGAGGCGCTTCACCTATTGTAGGATGGAGTGATCACGGAACTGAGTGCCCACGAACACTATGCTTTACAGATGACCAGTGAGCAGAGGATTAATAGTGAACAAATGGCCCTACAACAAGACTTTGCCATCACCGCTGTGACGGAGGTAACCGACTGAAACAAGTGCTTAGTTCAGGTGGTGGAGGAGGCATGTCAAATGGTCCTAGAGTTGGCCATTCCTGAGGAAGAACCAGTCAAGGTGCACGTTTGTAAGCTGGCTACAGGGGTGTGCGATGCTCGCACAGAGTTGGCTAGGGTTCAGCTAGAGTTGAACCTATAGGTTAAAAAATTATAGCTAAAGGCCCAACCTTCAACTCCACCAAAAGTAAAGGAGCAGCATGCAACCATTGTCACATAGGTGATAGCAGCAGTAGATAGTGCAGTAGCAGACTGCACACATCTTTTTGAATAGTCGTTCGAGGTCCTGGCAGGCCTGTAGGAGGACCCTAATGTACAGTGGCTCGAGAAAGAAGTGCGAGAACTGCAGGAGCACTATGATGAAGTAAAAGGTACAGTGTGAACAGTCTCTCTCACGCAAAGACTGACGAAGCTGCAGGAGGCCAAACAATTGAAAGAGCAAGTAGATGGAGTGCAACACAAGGAGGAAGTGTTGAAGGAACGCTTGAAGCCCTGGTTGGTTAAGGCTTATTTGGTCATAACCTCTATTGAAGGAAAGCTTGTGAATCTGCAAGCAACTCAGCAGAAGCTTTAGGCCGACAGTTCAGGACCAGCGACCGAATAGTTGGTTGAAGAAGCGAAGTGGGCGACCGCACAATGCACTATCGAGGTTGCGTCATACAAGTTGAGCTAGGAGGTCTTCGCGCCTGCATAGTGACTTGAGGGTGAGTCACCATGTTGGTGTCAGGGGCCTGTTGTGAATGGGTTCCCCCAAGGATAGTTTTGGGGCTAAAAGCCCATGTTTTGGGTCAACTTTGTAATAAAGTTATAAAGTCTTTGCATTTTGTGGTCACGGAGCACGAAGGTGTCATGAGTCATAAAGGATTCTCTACCCTTATTTTGTAAAGTGTAATGTCGGCTGTAAAGATCCACCCATGGTTCGCAGACCATGGGATTGTATAAAAAGGAGCTAAGTAAGTAAGCTCTAAGTAGTCTTAAGTCGATAGGGAAGAATGAGGTGAAGAGTCTTGGTAGAGAATTCTAAGTGTTTCGGGTCTTAGTGTAGGTAGAGGCTCTACAGTTGAGTGCATAGAGGCCTGGGGTGGAAGCCCGTAGCTGAGTGCATGGACCCTTGCAGCTGTGTACGGTGGGTGGATAGAGTCTATATTAATCTAAAGATATCAATAAAGATGAGCATTCTGCAAATTCTGTGTATTTATCTCCTGTTAATTAATTTGGTTATATTGTGTTTGGATTTAATTTACAATGTTTATGTGATGTGTGAATATATGTGATTATACTGGTTAATTGAACGCAAGTAAGAATATCAGTTTACGCGATGCTAATTGGGATTTCTTAGTAGATAAGTAAAACACTTATGATAACTTGGGAACTGTTGGGCCTCTGTTTTTCCATGATTTATATCACCTTTTACTCAAAATCACTCATGCATTTGTTTAGGTTGACTAGTCATTGTCATAGTTTTGTGCATTCTCGGGGATAATAAGTAAGTATTTTCTATTCCTTTGTTTTAAGGAGATTTAAACATTAAAGGCATACTTAATCATAGTTTGTGTGTTTGCAGGTTTACAAAGTTAGTTATATGCCTATTTTGATAGAGGCAAAGTTCCTGCACCACATTCATGCATTGGTACCAGTAAGATCCCTGCAGCACACATTCCTGCACTGGTTCAGATTTTATAACTTCCACCCGAATTCGCAGCAATTTCCTGACATCCAATTTACCCCTCGATTTCCACGCCGATAGTTGCGAATCTCAAAATTTTGAAACATGGGTTTTTTTCCTAGTATAGGAAATTAAGTAAGATTTGGGCCATTTTCCTAAATACGTAATGGTTGAGGAGATACGAAGAGGTATTTGGAGGCAGTTTGTTAAAAATACCAATTTTTCCAGAAATCTAGAAAACGCCCAGATTTGAAAAATTTGTATTAATCTCTATTTTTTTAATAGGGGAATGGTTGTACTGATATTCTATTTAATTAGAATTAGTTGGGATGAAATCCCCATGACTGTTTACAAAGGATACAATTAATTATCATGTAAACATATTATAAAAGGAGGAGCGATTATGCACGAAGGGGGAGAGGTGGTAACATGACTATGTTTCTAAATAGGAGATTGTACCTTTTGTTATCGCCCAAATCTAGGCTGGACTCTGTATTTCATGATGTACTTTGCCTTTGTGAATTAATAGGAATAAGGAGATCCACCTCATGATTTTTGAATCTTATTTGTTCCTTTAAACAAATGAGTTTGATCTGAGTTACTGAGCAGCATTTTTATTTAAAAGGGAAATGCGCTGGTTGGCTAGGACCCAACCAAACCAACACGTTTACCCCATTTCGTTTCCCTATAATTTGTGTTTACATTGTCGTGTGATTTAATTTCCATCACATGCATTCCTATCTGAGTGAAAGTGGATCCGTTGTGTGAAGTAGATAAATTTCCTTTTCCTGTAGTTTCTTTTCCCGCACTTGATTTTAGATTGGTTTTTCCCACTTGGTCCAAGCAGGAGAAATGAACTTGCACTAGTGCACATTGGTGTGATATTTCCTTTCCTACAATTCTGTTTGATTGGTTTTCCTCGCCTAGTTCAAGAAGGAGAAATGAACCTGCACTAGTGCACGTTGGTGTGATATTCCCTTTCCTGCAAATCCGTTTGATTGGTTTTCCCCACCTGGTCCAAGCAGGAGAAATGAACCTGCACCAGTGCACGTTGGTGTGTTGCAGCAAGAATTTTTAGCTTACTTCCCACAATCTTCTTTTCTTTCATTAAATGCTTATGACATGATAAATGTATATTGATTGTTTCTTCATTATTGCATGTTGTTAAGATCAGGAACATTCACTTTTTATGTGTGCAATTTAATTTGACATTTTCAATAATTAAGCACTCATTTTAAGAGCTAATAACTAAGTGTAGGAAGCTCTGATTAGGTGCAAGAACTAGTTTCTTGTCATAGGATCTGAGTGCTCTGAACCCTGGAAGTTCGAGCCCTTGCATGAAGTAAAAAGCCTTTGGTAAAGACACCATTTATACATCCTGCATAAACCTCTGTTCGTGCACTAGTGCAAGCAGACTGCGATAGTGCAGGACATATTAGTGCAAGAAGGAAATATCTAAAGAAGTAGGTTTAAGGGCCCATTCTACGAGACTGCCAAGTGTCTCTACTAAAGAAAAACATAACACATACTCAGTAATTAAAAAATGATCAGTTGGAGTGATTGCCTTTTTATTTTGATTCCTTTGCAAATGCATTTTTTCTTGTTCCAACACTATATTACTTTGATGATTCAGTTATCTTTTACTCTTTTGATTCTAAAAGCTTTTCTTTAAGAAAGTAGGAACTTCTATCAGGAAAATTCATACCATCTCTGGCATTGCCTGTGCTTTGTCTCTAAGTTTATGAATCCCCTGGGTTGAAAATTAAGTGTTGAGGAGTTTGCTTAAGTGCAATTCCTGCACCCAACATTTTGGCACCGTTGCCAGGGAGACGATTTGATTTGGTAAGAATATTCTGTTGATGCAATAGGGGTAAGTATGCCTTTATCTTTTTGTATTTTTTTATGTAAGTGTGGTGAGCTTTATTTCAGCCAACAAATTTTAAAATCAATTATCTTCAGGTCCTAATATTTAACGTTATATCATTTTTGGGGTGTTGTAAGAACCCCCATTACTAATATGTGTGTGGAGACAGGGACTATCAATCAACCAGATGGACTTAAAGATGATAACAAGTATGAAGGTTCTCTCTCAAGCCCTAGCAGTTGTTGGGATCTTGATCTCTACCTCTCAGGAGGAAAACTTCTTGACAATAGTCAATGACTTGTCCATTTCTCCACCATCACAAGAGGATTTAGAAGTCCCTTTTGAGGAGACGAATGAATCATGCACTCTAATCAACAAAGGATATCCATTGGAACATGAGAACGAAAATTTCTTGACATGTCTACCAGCAGATCCAGAATGTGATCAAGAGACTAATCGCCCTAAGGAGGAAAATTGACATGACAAGGAAGAAGAAGATGTGCAGCATGGGCCAAATCAAGAAATGGACCAAGGCTACCATGATTACATCGAACATTGGTTCCAAAGAACTACTCAAGCAAGCAAACATTATCCTCTTCTAAAACTCTTGTTGTCATATCATTTACATTCATTGGTTTTTCATGCTCATGCACACTTTCAAGTTTGTATGATTAATTTGAGCATGAATATATATTTTCACCTGATCCGCACATGGCTTCATTGGAAGTACTCCTATACATAAAAGGAAGTCTTCCACCTCTTAGGAAAAGTAGTGTAGGTGAATAAAGCTGTTAAGATGCTATTAGGGTTTTTGATTTTTAAAGTGTAGTCACTAAAACTACTTTTTATTCACATTGGTTGTTAACACACACATCTGTGACACATCTTGTTGAGTATGATTCACTCTAATACCTCACGATTTTTCAAAGTAACCATGACTAATCACTCTAAGAAGTTGTCATCTGATATATATGATTTTAGTTTCCCTTAGAAGGTACCATTGGAAACCCCCTAAGGAGGACCACTCTTCTTAAGATCATAATAAGTTATTCATGAGAACACTAGCATTCTTAATTCAAGGAGTCTTTTAGACATTATCTGGGATATCTTTAATAAGTATTTAGGGTAGAGGAACTAGTCAGTAATGATTAGTCATTAAAAACTTTTCACGCCATCCCGTACTCTTAAGGAGTATATCTGTCTCCCCACTTATTAAGTAACCTTTTAGGTTAATCATAATCAGAGTATACAAAAGATTTAGGGGAGGATAGGAGGTCTCGTGATGAGACGACCTACCATGATCATGAGACCTAACATGCATGACATTACTGCTTCTGGTCACCAAGCCAGAGTAATGGCTTTCAACCGAAAAGTTGGAAGACAGGAGATCTCATCACAAGCCGACCTATTCATCCATGTTACTTCTTGTGAGTGGCACTGCCATTAGTTGGTTACCAAGCCAGAACAATGGCCTTCATCTAAAATAAAAATAAGATAACTCTGAATCCATGCCTAGTAAGTGGGTCATAGACATTTCAATGGGTAAAAAGATACCCCTGCCGAGGTTATGGGCACCTGCGGGCAGTAGGGTTATGTCTGTGGTATTAAAGTTAATTGCATACTATGATTTTCTTGGTTGTCTTTCTCTTCTCCTAAACTTATCCTTTTTTTTGGACAATGGTTTTAAAGACGATTTGAACATGATGCTTTGAGTTATATCTTTAAAAAATCAAGAATCTTTAAGGATGTGGTACCCTTAGAAAAGGTTATTCTTTGTTCTATATTAAGAGGAAATTTAGTTTGAATTCGGATGACAATGGAATTTAGAGTTTTCAATAAAGAGGTTGCTAATTGGTATCATAAATTATTTTGACTTTCATGGTATTTGGAGTGATGAATTACTCAATAATGACTTCTCACAAGATGCTGGTTGGCAACAATGTGTATTGATGGTGGTTGCCTCTAAATATGCGTTGCATAATCTAGGTATAAGATTTCTATAGTAGGTGCACGAACTTGTGGTAGTTATTTTGAGATTGGACCTTTTCAACAAAATTTGATTTTCATTATAAGACTTTGGGCAGAAACAAAACAAGGAATTCATTTGGGACAAGGTAATAGGTATGTACCATACTCTTTTGTCTATAATTTCTAATTTTTGTACCTAATCTTGTTGCATTCTTACAATTGATATTTTCATTAGAACTGTAACATGGTTAGCAGGCAGGCCTTCAAGAATTTTTTTTTCCTTTCTCGTAATTCCCCATCAATTTTCTTCTTCAATCCCAAAATGATTACCTTCCCATCCATTTCGTAAATCCCACTTTACCCCTTGAATTTTTTTCCTATCCCACTTCTGTCTACGCCCTCTTGATGGTATTGTTCCTGGAATCCCTGTAATAAACTTCCTTCCCATTCTTAATTTTTCCCTTTTCCCACTTCTTTTTTCCACGATGAACTTATTGCAGGATCTACTGGAGAAAGAGCAAAAGGATATGCTCAGAAGCATCAAAGAAATGGCGAAGCAAACCTTCCGTATGATTGAGGAAGTCATGTTAAAGTCCAGCCCACGTTTTACCAAAATTCCCTGTTTTTTTAGCAGATTTTATGCTTGCACCAGTGCAATCACGTTGTAATATACAGTAGTACAAGCAGAAAAGTGCCAACAAAGAAGCGCAATTTAGGCGGTGTAAGCAGATCAATGTAAGCACGCACCATCCTTGCAATTTGGTATTTTTATTGTCGTCCTTGTGATAGATTTTCTTGAAATTAGTATAGATAATCAAAGAGTCCAGTAAACACTCTATTCATGAAACAAGCTTTATCTAGCATAGGAATTGTGATCACATAGAATTGCAGGAAACATCATTACGAATGCCCATAAATGTTTTTAATATTGCTTTTTGCAAGGGAGCAACAATGCGACAATTGATTTCCTTCCATGAGGACATGCAAGAAGGTCAACATGGGGGGATGTTGGGCCTCTGTTTTGTCCTGCTTTATATCACATTCTACTCGAAATCACTCATGATTTTGTTTAGCTTGACTAGTCATTGTCATAGTTTTGTGCATTCTCGGAGATAATAAGTAAGTATTTGCTATTCCTTTGTTTAAATGATATTTAAACATTAAAGGCATATTTAATAATAATTTGTGTTTATAGGTTTACAAAGTTGGTTATATGCCTATTCTGATAGAGGTGAAGTTCGTGCACCACACATTCTTGCACTAGTAACAGTAGGATTCCTGCACCACACATTCCTGCACCAATTCAGATTTTACAACTTCCACCTCAATTCGCAATAGTTTCCCAATAGCCGATTTACTCCTTGATTTCCATGCCTATTGTTGCGAATCTCAAAATTCTGAAACATGGGTTTTTTTCCGAGTATAGGAACTTGAGTAAAACAAGGGCATTTTTCCAAAATGTGTAATGATTGAGGAGATACGAATAGGTATTTGGAGGCAGTTTGTTAAAAATACCAAATTTTCCATAAATCTAGAAAATGCCTAGATTTGGAAAATTCATATTAAATATCTATTTTTTAATAGGGGAACAATTGTACTGATATTCTATTTAATTAGAATTATTTGGGATGAAATCGTCATGATTGTTTACAAAGGATACGATTAATTATCATGTAAACGTATTATAAAAGGAGGAGTGATTATGCACGAAGCGGGAGAGGCAGTAACAGGACCGTGTTTCTAAATGGGAGATTGTACCTTTTGTTATCGCCCAAATCTAGACTGGACTCCCTATTTCATGATGTACTTTGCCTTTTTTAATTAATAGGAATAAGGAGCTCCACCTCATGATTTTCAAATCTTATTTTTTCCTTTCTAACAAATGAGTCTTATTTGAGTTACTGAGCAGTGTTTTTATTTAAAGGGGAAACACACTGGTTGGCTAGGACCCAGCCAACCTAACACGTTTACCCCATTTTGTTTCCTTGTAATTTATGTTTACATTGTCAAGTGTGATTTAATTTCCAGCACATGCATTCCTGTCTGAGTGAAAGCAGATCTGTTGTGTGAAGTAGATAAATTTCCTTTTCCCACACTTGATTTCAGATCGGTTTTCCCTGCCTAGTCCAAGTAGGAGAAATGAACCTGCACTAGTGCACGTTGGTGTGATATTTCCTTTCCTGAAATTCCATTTGATTGGTTTTCCCTGCCTGGTCCAAGCAGGAGAAATGAACCTACACCAGTGCACGTTGGTGTGACATTTCCTTTCCTGCAATTCCGTTTTATTGGTTTTCCCCACCTGGTTCAAGCAGGAGAAATGAACTTGCACCAGTGCACGTTGGTGTGTTGCAGCGAGAATTTTGAGCTTACTTCCCACAATCTTCTTTTCTTTCATTAAATGCTTATGACATGATAAATGTATATTTATTGTTTCTTCATTATTGCATTCTGTTAAGATCAAGAACATTCACTTTTTATGTGTGCAATTTAATTTGACACTTGCAATAATTAAGCACTCATTTTAAGAACTAACAGCTAAGTGCAGGAAGCTCCGATCATGTGCAAAAACTAGTTTTTGTCATAGTATCTAAGTGCTCTTTATCCTAGAAGTTTGAGCCCTTGCATGAAGTAAAATGCCTTTGGTAAATACACCATTTATACCTCCTTCATAAACCTCTGTTCCTGCACTAGTGCAAGAAGACTGTGATAATGCAGGACATATTAGTGTAAGAAGGAAATCTCTAAAGAAGCAGGTTTAAGGGCACATTCTACGAGACTGCCAAGTGTCTCTGCTAAAGAAAAACATAACACATACTCAGTAATTAAAAATTGATTAGTTGGAGTGATTGCCTTTTTATTTTGTTTCCTTTGCAAATGCATTCCTTCTTGTTCCAGCACTAGATTACTTTGATGATTCAGTTATCTTTTACTCTTTTGATTCTACAAGCTTTTCCTTAATAAAGTAGGAATTTCTATTAGGAAAATTCATACCATCTCTGGTATTGATTTTGCTTCGTCTCTAAGTTTACGAATCCCCCGAGTTGACAATTAAGTGTTGAGGAGTTTGCTTAAGTGAAATTCCTGCACCCAACAGGAACCTATACAATACATTATCATAGTAACGTGAAAGTACCTGGATCACAGGTTAAGGTTGCACGAAGGCCAGTCGTACACCTTTGTGGAGGTACTGAAGGGCGGAATAAAGGGTTAGACTAACAGAGCCCTAAATCTAGTGACCTATGTGAAGGTACAGACATAGGATATAAATCGACATCATGACCATCTCAGGGTGCAAAAACTTGGTTCCAACATCCCCCCATACTGCTTTGAGTTAGACTTCATTCTGTAATCTGCGGGTTGATTTCGAAAGGGCGAGTAGTGTAGGGATTTTTTTGGCTAACTAACGCTGAATCTAGATTAGGCCCCACATTGCCAACACCTCACAACTATCGAAAGTACTTACCAACCAACAAAATGACAGTGGTTCGCAAAGATGTGAAGTTCAATGAAGTGAAGGCCATTATATGTTCCGTTGAGAGGGAGATTCAACTACATGTGGTTGAGGAGCTTTTATCTCCAAAGGAGCAACCTCAAGATGATGTGGAGCAACCACATGCAGAGGAGCAAGGAGTGGAAACACCCACTCATGTAGAGTCTTCCAGAGATGGGAGAAAGTGCACCAGAAAGGCTAACAAGTTATTGCATGATGCTAGAGAGAGTGTGGGAGCATGCACACAGAGCGTAAATAGAGGAGGTCATCAGAGAGGTACTCTGGCTACATGGCTCTAATGAGAGGGAGTGTAGAGATTCATCCATCCTCTTTTGAGGAATAAATGCAACAATTAGTTTGGGTTGATGACATGGTAGTTTCACAATATGGGGAAATGGGTATGCGTTTTCGAAACAAGTATGAGTACAAAACATGACGCGCCCAAAATTTTGAAATGGGGAAACACAACATATATATATATATATAATATATATATATATATATTAGGACATTTAAGAAATATGTGCAATCGTAAAGCATATATGATACATTATAATTTATTACATTATGATTAAATTGTCCAATGTCAATGCATAAACTATAAGGCTCTAAATTTACATCACACTTACTGATGAATGATCACATAATCAAAATAGAAAATCCAAATTTAGCCATGAGGAATTTCTAATTTCTAGTCTCGCATTTGATTGGGAGTCTCCTCCTACATAGTCGAATGACCTTAGTACTCTTAATTAAATACAAGTTCCATACCCTAGTACCCTACGTGCTCTTGATTATTGGGAGTCTCCCCTTGTCATGCAGAAAG
Organism: Pinus taeda; assembly: GCA_000404065.3. Classification (NCBI taxonomy): domain Eukaryota; kingdom Viridiplantae; phylum Streptophyta; class Pinopsida; order Pinales; family Pinaceae; genus Pinus; species Pinus taeda. The sequence goes on from APFE031548614.1 coordinate 105,967, forward strand.
AGTTAATCTTGCGGACAAAACCAACCTCCCTAGAAGCCTAAGACTTTCTAGTGACAAACAAGACAATTAAGAGCAATCCTTCTCTAAACATGCATTTACCATACAAGAAATCAAGTGTTTTAGATCCTACCTGTAGTCGAACGCTGTTGTAGTAGTCTAGCCTCGTCGATCCAGATGAGCTCCTCATTCACTTCAAAACCTGCATTCACTAACAATCAAATGATTATATAGCACCTAAATATCCCATAAAATAAAACATATTCAACATACAGACCAAGGAGTATATCAAACAACTCATTAATAACAAATCATTGAGAACAATGGACTTATTTGTATTAAGAAGAAACAAAAGAAACCATTACAACCTGAGCCTTGGTGTTGTACAAGTTCCTCCCAGGGTCCAACAAGAGTTTTCCTTTACTTTGATAAGCTCACCCGCTTCCAAATGAAACAAGAAAGGATAGGAATCTCTCCTCACAAGCTTCTACAAGGAAGTCCTAATTCCAGCAGCATCTACCCTTCCAAATGTTCAGCTTTTAACCTCTCCTCCTCTGGCCAATGCCTGTATTTATAGTGTTCTAGAGGAAGTTATTCAGGTCCAACATCAATGGGATACTCCCTCTTTTGGATGGGGTAGCTCCTCTCTTGATGGGATAAATTCCTCTTTCATAGGGATGCATGAACCATCTGGAGGCGCTCAATACACGTCAAACAATCTTCTAGAATGCTCTAGAAATGACCACAAGTAACTTTTTTAAGATGAAACTCGCACCTTTTGACCTTTACAGGGGTACACACCCAACCCTTGACATACAGAGCATACAAGTACGCAGGTATAATGAACTTGGAGTGTGTACACGCAAGTAAGGTAGAGAGAACCTGCGTACCCAGAGATAAACATATTTTTAAAGACTTTCTCTCTTTCTTGAAGTTTGACATGGAGAGCAGAGCTATAAGGCCTGCCAAGGAGGATAATATGACTGTTGATGGAGCCATACTAACTGCAGATAGTCATGGTGACAAATTTTAGTGTAACAGATTTCCCCCTAAAGTGCGAAGCCTGTAATAGATAAGGGTTTTATATCATCTAGGAAGGTGAAGTACTTTATCATTTCAAGCATTATCTCGTGGAGAGCCCAGTCAGAACCTTCAATTTTTAACACAAAATACATGTATAATATTATATCATCGCTGAGGTAGGCATTCCCATACTCAGATCAAAAACTTTAACTAACAGACTAACTATTACTCTGATACAGGAATGATTTCTTAATACATCATAATCATAGACTCGTGTAGACACAGTATGGACGCAGCCATCTGTTTATAATTGGTCTACAATATAATGAATACAAAACTCCTTGGAGCCTGGATGGTGGAAACTAGATCCAGGGTCTTCATCTCTACTTCCCGAATTGGTACGATTCTAGCCATGTGAATAAATGAATCGATGTCGAACATGGTAGAAACCACTTGATTACCAGTCAATGATGAAAAATGTTAACAAGCATGACAGAGACCACTAGTAATTTCAATGGTTCTCAAACTACCCAGCACAATCTATGAAATGTGAATGAATGAGTCGATGTCGAACATTTCATGGAATCCTTTGATCGCAAGTCAATGATGAAAACTGACGTCGAAGGCGAGAAACCTGCCATTGATGCATGCAGACTCGAAGGTACTGACGATTTATAAGTCAACTCTCCAGATAATGTGCTGATGTCGATAGAAAGCGACCCGTCGCAGGCAAGCCCACAACATGAAATCATAGTTGAAGTTGAAGAAATGTTGCTGCAAGGACTGACTCAAGGATGATACAATGGATGATGGTTATTTTGCGGTTGAATGTTTTGTTTCAGACCTCTTGAACACATCACGACACAACAGATGGTTTGGCGACGAATGACTCAAAGTCGACTCCAATAACGCGGCTAAAGATGTCAAATGATCTTGGTCAACTGTGAGACAAGGGATTTCCCAACCCAGGTGAATGAATAAGTGTCGTGTTCAAGAGTGGTAGTAAGGTTTTATTTTTGAGACAAAAAGGATATCAAATAGGTTCATTCTTCTCATTTTTCCCCCACCATTTCTGGCAAGTAC